>JXWZ01010450.1:0-23628 GCA_000956215.1 Anopheles farauti No. 4
AAGACAACCGACGCCAACGCCAGCCTGGAGTGGAGCATCTCGCACTCGGGCCAGAAGTTTAAATAACTCCACTAATAAATTATTGAAGGATTAATATTGACTCAGCAGAGCAATAAAGACAATTAAATATGCAAAGTGAGCGAGCAGCCGAATGTAACAGCCGAAGTAGCGAAGCTTAGCGCCGATTTCCGTCGATCTCGTCTCGTGTTTCGTCCCACACTTCGAACACGTGCTCCGAGCATCGCTTTCATCTGCGCTGGAGGGCATCGCTGGAAGGAGTTGGGTTTCTCCACGTCCCTCGCACACTCTACAAAACTCACGGCCTGTTCTCCTATCGTCGGTGTGAAAAGTTCTAGTAAATATATAAATTCAACTTCCTCTACCACCAAGGCCCCCGCTTGGTGTTCCGTTTGCTTGTGTCATTGCTGTTCTGCGAAGTGAAACCTCCGTGCTAGACCGATTTCAGCCGATTAGCGCCCCAGCGAATGGAGGCGTGGAACGGTTACAAAGAAACAACTCGCTCACAGCATCACAGAAAATTTGCCAACGTCGACAAACGTCCGCGCGGGGAGGAGCGGAAAGCCAAATTCCCAACACGAAACGCGACGACGAACGGGATGGCTTTCATTTTGCCATTTCGCATCCAGCCATTAAGCAGCCCGAAAGGGTTAACCTACACGCGGCGGAAACCAAGTAAGGGAACCACACCCTCCCGCGAGCTGGTATTTGCACTAAGACCATCAAATTGTTCACGCATTTTCTCGCGGTCCGCTTCCCCAACCCCGTGCCGGCGAGTGAAATGAGGTCTGTCAGAACGGAATTAAGACATTCCGCGTGCCGCCTTCCAGCTTATGCGCGGTTCTGGGCGAAAAGGTTTTATGCGAGGATGCTGAAGAAAGTTCATCCTCACCTGACTGTTCCGTGGCTGTGAGGCGTTGGGTTACGAATGCCCGCCAAATTCCTTCGGCCCAAACAGACGAATGAAATGATAAAGCCTTCCGGCCTTCGGCCAACGGGGTGTCATGACGGCCGGTAGAGGAAATTTTCAGAACTTTCACCCACCAAATAACCAGAACCTGAAATGTCTCCGTGCTACGCGGTGGTGGTGGTGGTGAGCGCTTTTCCACTGCTTGGAGGTGGGTGTAAAAAGGGGCTTTAAATTTTGTGTTTATTCATGCTAATCAGTTCGCGGAATCCACCGACGTTCGGGGTGGGTGGGTGGAGTGAAGGGTGGACCGATGTTGAAAGATGTACCTTTCCGGCAGCGTTTGGTGGCGTTGTCTGCGTTGTATGATGAGGTGATAATTTTTGCGTACCGATAGCTTCAAAAAGCTGAAGCTCCACTGCTTTTCACGAGTAACAAGCCAAATCGTACGCACTTTCTCTGACCCGTTTTGTTTTGGGCCGGTACAAAAAATAGAAAGAAAGGTTACGAAGAAATGAAATCGATAATTTGGACAGCGCTAACGATTTCCTAATAAAGTCGGTAGTCTGCTAGTGTGGTAAGGATACTTAAATTTCGGTACAAGGACCAATAGTGCAATAAGTGATTTGGAGATCTTGTTGGTAAAAAATATCCTTTTTCCAGAAGACTTTGTCAGAACAGTTTAAAATAATTTAAAAAAACAACTTAGTCCACCAAATTTATCTTAAATTTTTAACGATAGTATACTATACATTTATATAAAAAGTGTTTCAACGTTGATTGTAACTAACTTTCAAGATAAAAAACTGTAAAATTTGTAAAAAAAAATTATAATTGTAATTGTAATAATTGAAAATTTTGACTATATTAGCATTATTGTATTTTTCCACATTCGTTTCTGTACATTATGTAATTAATCTTAAAATGTTTTTTTGTTTCCAATAATCAATATTTTATAAAAATCAATATAATGTTCATTTCATTCATTATTTGAAAACAAAGTAAGGAAATTATCGATCAATTTTTGTCACTGTCGAAACCTTCGCTGCAAGTGTCACGCAACTCGGAGGAGTTTTGGTAACAACCCAAATTACCCCACCCACGATAGGTCTGGTACTACAGTTTATTCTATACCGTTTATCAAATAAAATTGTAAAATTGCCGTAAAAATGTAAAAAAGTTGAAAGCAAAAGGAACATCATCACTTGCTTCAAAACAAAGGTATCTAACTTACGTAAATTAACTAGCGACTGGCCGCCTCAATAATTGCGATGACTTGTATGTGTTTTATGTATATTGTAATCATATTTGAATGGAAAACCTAAGATGCTATAACATAATTTAAATTTTACATTGACAATAATAAAAGCGATTGATGAATCCACTAAAGATAAATAGTACGATTTCTCTGCATTACTCACTCACTCATGTTATCCTTCAACCAAGATCACTTCCGGTACTCGAACTCATTTCCGCTCACTTATTTCACCGCGAACTCACACACAAAACCCACACAACTGCATTATGGTCACCGATACTCATCACCTACCGCGCTGCTATACACACTTTATTCCCAAACAAAAAGCAACCAACGCTCGGATACGATTCCTTCACTATAAGGAAAAGAGAGGGAGTCGGTCAGGTTGGTGGAAAATAAATGATATTTCCCAGGGCCCTGAAAAGCTGCAGACAAAAAAAACGATCCACCACCCAACACAGTGCAAGTGCCCGGTGTCGCTTTTTGTATATTAAACATCCGTTTAATTTCCTGCTGTTTCATTCAATTATATCCTGCTGGCAGAGCTGGTTCTCATCGTGTCCGTTGCGCGAGAGATGGAACCATTTCTGCGCCAAAACGTTCCATCATCCACATCCCGGCTGGGTTTCACTATAAATATGACTAATAATTCACTTTCCCTTTTCACGACCCGCCCGGGGGTGCAACCCGTCGGAGGTGCTTATCACCCTTTCCGCGCTTAAACTGCCGGTCGGATAGGCGAAGGGGGTGGACGAAAACGGAGATTAGGAGGCGTTAGATTAGGCGTACGGACCCGACCGCTCGTTCACCACCCGCAAGTTAAATGCTCTCAACTGGCCCACGCTCACGCACCTCATAATCCTTTCTTTCGTTTCGATGGTCGGCGGAAGGGTTTCGGGTGGAACGCTTCGGGCCGTTGTTCGATAAAACACACAGCAATAGCTCCCTGCTCGCACACACTCGCTCGCGTCATCACGTGGTACGGCACGTGGCGGCCCTGCCTGATCACCTTCTCCGCACCGAGGTGACTTTGCAGCCAACCACCACCACCAGCCTGAACATCGGCAACTCTATGTTTTATTGGTAGATTAAAGGAAAATATTTTGCTGCGGCAAAATAGTGCTTCTGCCACGGGGAAGCCCGGAAATGACATCCCGGAAAATGGTCTCCTAAATAGCCTGACAAGAAAGAGGAAGCAACAACAACAAAAAACTGCTCCTAAGCTGAAACGCTAATACCACGCTCTCGTGTAACATGGAAACGGGCACGTGGAAGGTAGCTCTGCCGACTGCCACTAGGAAAACAAACCGACTCCATTTCCCAAGCGTGTGTTCGGGTGGGCTGAAGTGAACAATTGAAATTTTTAAAAACGAAATAGCCAAAACACACGTGCATTCAATAATACCGGCACGTGTCGGGGACGGTGGGAAGGATTTTGAGGAATGAGAAGGATATTTTTGAATTGACTCACTGCGGTGATCTCCTTCCAGGCGAAGCCGATGGTTGCTCACCGTGGAACGTAAATGGCGTCTAATGAGAGATAAATGAGAAGCCAATCAAGCGGAGTGACTTTGTAGGTAGAGAGGAGGTGAAGGAAAGATTGAGTCAAAGGCGACTCTGATGTGTTACAATATTCATTCTAACTGCATTATGGTCAGTTGGTGTGATTTAAGTATAGCTCTTGACATTCATCCCATTTCAATCAATTGTATGCTTATGTGGACATCCGATTTAATTTCGCAGTGAATCTGAATTGATTCGTGAACTAGTCACGTGTTGGTGAAATGCGTGTCGAAGGAACAATTTAATAAATGTCAACTATGTACTGGATGTTTTGAACACTGTTCTCCACGGAAAGGATCCAATCGTATCCAAGCAATCCATTCCAATGAAGGTCACATTTGACGTTCCTCATCAGCTGCTCGTGAATGCGTCCGTTTCTTCTCACGCTCCGACCACAAAATGAACCTGTTTCAATCAACGATCGATCGAAATGGCCCGATAAGCCATTGGGTGATCTCGCGCTATTTCGGATCCACGCTTGATCCACGCCACGGAAAAAGCAATTAACCACCGCGAAGCAGATTAGGATCAAAATTTTGGGCATTCGAACGCGAGCTGCAGCTTCCGCGATTCGATTAACGTTCGCGCGCGGACCGAGTTTTGTCTCGGACGCGAAAGCAGCTTATCGAAATGAACCCGGGGAGTGTCGATTCCGAAACGAACCCAAAAAAAACGACCGAAACGTAACACGGTAATCGATTTGATTGAAACGACTGAGCGAGAAGGTGCGTAAAACCCGTTAGCAATTATTAATGTCGAGCAAAGCCGTTGTTTTATTGGGATGGGTTCTTGCAGCCATAGGGTGGGGATGGTTTTCACCACAGCGACCTCAATCCGGTAGCTATGTAGGAGGTCAGGCTATAATCGGTTGGCCCATTTTGTTCTTATGCAAAAAAAAAAAACGTTCCTCCTTTCGAATACAAAGTCACGTGGAACTGGTAGTCAAATTATTTCATCATTCTTTTTTGTTTTGTTTGCGGTGTAAGAATATCTCGCGTTGTTTAAAGCAAACAAGAATTGATTCGAGCAAGTGCTGTTTGGTCTGGTGTTTCCGCAATGTTCACACAAGTAGCAACATCATTAAACATTCCCATAAAAGATAATCGTGTCGATGGAGATTATTAAAATTAATGACCAACGGTTACTCGGTGGTGGAACGAAACCATTCATCAAATTTTGGTTTCTCATAAGAGCACCTGAGATTGAGACGTTCGCTCCAGATATTATTAATGCAGTATTTGTTGTTTTTTTTTAATTCAATCAATGAGAGTTGCACACGCTACAATACGGAAACGCGACAGTGGCTTTTACATGAAATTGTTGGGTAGCAACTGGACTTACGTTAGTAATAAAAATAAAACAGGGTGGGCAGAAACATTTAGTTGATTATCGACATCAAAATCTATTCAGCTTAACAAAAATAATATAAATTTTTTAATAATTGTTTTTTTAAACCAGATAAATTCCCAACGCGACTCTAAAACAGGAATTTAATGTAATTTATGTTAAAGGCCCTAATGCTTGCCTTTAACGCTAGCGTAGAGCACGAAAACGATTTTTTTCTGTAATTGTTTGTAACAAGAGTCCGAAACATTAGATCAAAGTAAATGTAACAGCCTTATCTTTTTTTTAGTCACCTTTTTAAGATACTTTTACATTACATAACATCAGCTTTATAAGCTTATATTCGCTGGTAAACGGTTTGCTCACACCAGACACGGGTTTTCAGTCACTATCGACCGAAATTCATGTTTTTGCTATTTGCTGCATCTATTTTCGGCATTCTAATCCATGTTTCTGCATAAAACTGTTTTTGCTACCTTCGTAAGAAGTCGACAAATCAGGCACATCAAGTCAAAGTGTCAAATTAGTGCGGCCAGAAATTGAAAAGGCAAAAATCATTCGAAACAAAGCAGCAAAGCTGCAAACTCACCATCTCCCCTACACATGCCACACGTTTCTGGGAACGGAGAACGTATCGCAAACGTTCTATCAATCAAGGTGAGTATACGAAAGAAAGAAATTCTGGTAGCAGCGGCATTCCTAACGAGAAACTCATCACAACACGGAAGGCTTTCCCCGGCGGCGATAGTGCTACATCGCCTCTAGTAGGACGGGACGGATGAAGTCCCTATCACGCTCGAATCAGCCAACCAAAAAGTCATCAGCAACGGGTGCTCGGGTGGATAAATTAATCGTATCAGAATCGCACTGGATGCCCGCCAAACTAACCGCTAGGACCGCCGAAAGATGGAAGCTAACTTTGTTTTTTGTTTCTTCCCGCCAGTCGCACACCGACGCACCCGGAGAAGCGGTCTGCCTCTGAGTGCTCTTGAAGGGAACCGCGCGGCCAGTTGAAGGATCGAACGCATCTAACCACGAAATCAACAGGCTGTGGCGCGTCAAAACGCGTTAGAACCGTGGCCCTTCAACAGCTTTCCCAACAGCCCAGCAGCAAGCTGCAACGCGGCGTCTCCCAGCGCTGACCACCCGAACCAGGGAAGGAAAATGGGGAAAAAACGCCGAGTCACCGCGATGTTAAAAAGCAGGTAATTGATTGAAAACGCTTACCAACCTCGATCTTACGAGCAAGAGGGAAGCAGAAAAAAAAAAACCGAATCACGATCACGCGCTGGTGGTACACGAGCTTGGTTCATCATACCCGACGGGAGGGGGCCCGATGAAGCCCTTGTGACAACTTCTTCCATTAGCGGTCGGCTTAACGCGGCCCCGGTTGGTGATGGTGATGTTCTGACAGGGTGCCTGAGTGCCTTCGGGAATGTCTATCTGCACGTCAAGCCATCGAGTATGCCTAACGAGTGAATCCGGCTGCGTGGCGTCTGACGGTGGCCCTACTCTTGCTTGTTCGCTGTTGGTTCGTTTGTTTACCAAGATCATTTCGCTGCTGATGGCTTTCGTTCGATGTGTGAGGCTCGTTTAGGATCTGGCTAACCTGCAGTTGCCGTTGCTGTCAATAGATATGACCACGGGTAATAGCCACAAGAGCGATGGTTTCAGAATAATGCGCTGAAACGTTCGTATTGTGACCAATTGTTGGATAGAAGTTTGAGAATAAGATTTAAATTATTGGATCCTAAATACTTCACTACTTGGTCATATTCCCAATTTTATGTTTGCATAATAAATAAACAATAAAACAATCTGTGCAAAATAGTTGCATTTAAATTATTAATAAATTTGGTTTGGTCTTGTTTCTAGTAGAAAATGTGTTTATTTGAAATAATCGTTCGTTAAAATCCGTGCCCAGGATATTTTTCCACTAAAATTATTTGTCATTAGATTTTTTTTCGGAATGGTATTTGAAAAAACAACTTACTGATTTTCTTTTTATAATCGATTGACTTGTGCTTTATATCTTCCTTCTGCAATCTTCGCTTCTTTAACGAAAGCATTAGTGATGATAAATAAGTCACAATTTTACATCTTTTTGCTAATAATATCATCCACATCGTTGGCGACAACGATGCTGCGATTGATTAAAATGTTTATTTATTATTCTCTTACAATTTCAACGTCATACCTGTTTCTGTTTCTATGCTTTATTTGATTTTGTTTTGTCTCGAAAGAAATGCAAACCTCCACTTGTCAACAAGATGACGTCCTAGACATCAAGATCAGGTCATGTTCTATTACTGATAGTAAGCTTGCATCAATACCATACAAACAAGTCTCGGGATGCCATTTTACTCCTGCTGTTTACAGCTAATTTTTGAATATTTTTTTACGATCGGTTAGCCTCATGTTCCATGTGTAACAAGGATAAAATGTACACTGCGAGGGACGAAACCATCAACGGCAATTTTTATGCTCGAATGCAAATGGCTCCAAAAACCATTTGCTCAGCGAAATGTTTCAAGCGCAAAACAAACCTCACGAAGGCCACATTGCTTCCGTTTTGAATGCGACAGTGCACAAGATTAACTTTACAACACCTTCCCGCTGCTCCGTCGGTATCCATTGCCAAGAAAGAAAATAAAATAAAAATCAAGAAACAAACCTCAAAGTCGATAACTCTCTGGAGCCTTTTCTTTTTTCGGATCCAACCGCCGAAAGCTTCCACCGCGCCAGATGTCACCGAAAAGACAGAACGTTCCGCTAGTGTGGAGGACGGGGTTGGCCTGAAATCGTGACTATCAGCTGCTTTGTGTCCACCCCGATCGGTCGGTCGGTTTGTCCGAGCGGTGGCAGACGGCAACCTTACTCCCGAGTGTCGATTTATGAGCCGGTAGTCGAAAATTTATAATTTCGGGTGCCCTTTGTTATCTATAAATAATCCGTCCACCCGAAAAACATAACTTCCGTCCGGCGCGGGCTTTGCTGGGTGCGCCGGAGATGGCGCGCTTTCGAAGAAATCGGTGAACCGGCCACCGTCCAGCAAACGGTTGCGCTTGCTGCTGCTACCAGGAATCGGCTGGACCTGAATGCTCGATTTTGCGGAATTTCCTTGTATCATTTCTCAATCGCGGCGCAACGGTGTTCGGGTACGGTTGCCCACGTAAACCGTGAAAGTGCCGTGTTGCTTGGGTCGTGTATGTGCTGGGACGCGGAACCATTTTTAGTCGATTTGTTTCTCGTTTTATGCCCACCAAGGATACGTTTTTAATGTTGCAGCAAAAGCTGTCGTTGGACTGTTTGTTGGTTTGTATTTTTGTTTTGCTTTGCAAACCCAACCGTAGCACTTTGTCTTGTCCAGTGTTTTATTATAGGTTTTTTTAATGCTTTTTCGCCCGAGCATGTTTCATACACTGGCAGTATCTTGGTCGTGTGTCGTCTCGGGGTGGAGAATAAAATTAAAACAATGCGCAATAGGCTGACGCACGGTGTCTTATATCACTTTCTTTGCGGAGTTTTTCTCCACCACCATCCAACGTCGGCAATGTTCCAGCTGAATTCCAGTGCAGGACCTCGCATTACGTTACGCCGAAGGACAATATGACATTGTGTCCCGCCCTGGGAGGAGGGTGGTAACAGTTCAAATCCATTGAGGTGAGACCGCTAAAGCGGTAAGATTTTCATCCCACAAGAATAAAAGCGTTCCACTGAGCATTTGATTATGTGGCTGCAAATTCTCTCTCTCGTGCCTATTTTGTGCTATAAATGGCGTGGGTAGAGAGACTCAAAAACCGTAGGAAAACCAGTGTAGAAATTGTCGAGTCTTTCAGTATAATACGTTAAATAAACATCTTCCGTGCTGTAGCCATAGCATCCGAACTGATTCCGCTTTGTCCCCGGGGACATTGACCAATCTAACCCCGGCTAGCGCTGGTAAATAGAAGTAGAAATTCCGCAAACGCAAAACGGTCACTCGCCGGAAGGGACAAGTGCCCATGAATCAAAAATTATCAATTTGCTGTCCCACTGCGTCCCGTGTTTTGCTGGCGCCTTCCACCACGATCACGGTGCGGTTGCAAATGCCGGGTGCCACACCGGTCAAACCGTACCGCCCGAAGCCACCAAACGGAGATGAAAAAACCGCCATCCGCTCTACACCCACAAACCACGGAAAGGACAACAGCAGCTACCGGGGACGCTACCGATGGCGGTTCTTTTCTTGGGCCATAAAATTAAAGGATCGTTTATTGTTTTCCTCACATTCTGTCCCGAGTAAACCTCCAGCTCCCACCGATCTCCCACCCTGGCCCTTCTCGTCAACCGCACATCCTGAGGTTGGAAATGAAATGAAATGTGTAATTTTAAATTACACCGTTTATGATTATTGTCTTGATAATGTTTCATGTCTCTGCTTTGCGGTCGGTTGGTCGGGCCATCGATTTCGAGCACTGCCAGCGAACTGTCGAAACGGGATCGGGGTCGGGATCTCCAAGCCATTGATTGGGTTCGGCCGCAGCGCGAGAGCGGATTGTGCAAATAAGCGAAGAAGCAAAAACAAAAACCCTCCACCGCGGCATGTACGCGCCAAGACGTATCTTCATTCATACCCACCGTGTGGCTGTGTTTGGGTCCGTAGGGAAGACCGTTAAAATCAAATCATGATTAAACTTTCAATTTAACAGCTTCTGGCGTATAATTTGGCTTGGTTTGCCTTTTCGGACATTTTATTTACCGACGGTTCCGGTGGTCACAATGAGATGGACAATGTAGCGAAACGTTGGATCAAAAATGTAGTATCGTTTTATCAACATAACGGTAGGTTATGATTAACGGTTTGGCCACTGCGAGCGTCCTTGCAGTTTGAGTGACATTTCGTTGCATGTTTCAATCACTTATGGACGGCATTTAAATATTTCGAGTTTCACTTTTGATATAGTCTATAATTAATGATACGCGATATAATCGTTCAATTTCAATGATAAGCTAATTTTGGTCATAAAGTAGTTTATTCACTGACTTAATAAAACTCAAAAGTACAAACATCAAGTATTTAAAGCTTTTGTTTGATCTAAGAACAACCAAATAGGATACGATGAAGTGTGTAGTATGCATTTAAAATGCCAAATAGAAGAATCTATTTTACTTGTTCTCTATAATTCGAGAACAAAAATTTTATTTTTAATCCAACGCTTTTTTGGTTGCGACTATCTTATAAACTAGTATCACCCGTTTGCAAAATTCTAAGTCAAAAAAGGTTGAAAAGCACTGCAAGCAGTTTTTGAATAGCTTAGCAAATTAGAAACAATAAGTGGATTTGTTATTTTACTAGCAATAACTTTTTTTTATATCCTGCTAGATCAAGCTATTATATGAAAATGATCCGACTATTTTTCACATATCAAATCATTTCGAGCAGGAAAAGGAAAACGAAAGGCTTCAGAAGGGCTATCGTTATATTGTTGACACTATTGATACAAAAGTGTTCAAAATGGGAATAATTTAACGCAGAACCCCAAAAATTCAACCAGCAACTAGTCGGTTGTGCTTGAAACATAAAGTTGGTCATCGTTAAAATAAAAACACGATCGCTTTGGCTGCTTCACACTTTCGACCACACTAATCAGTGCAAATCCAATGCCTGCCCGGGTTTATTCGAAAAACGCAAGAAAAAAAACTATATCCTTCCAACCAGCCGCCCAATACAGTCGAGTGCGTTGCTGCCCCATCATCGAAATCTCATCATCATGTCAAAGTTTTAATTGAATCTTCACATTTGCTCTGCGGCACGAGCTGTTTCACGAAACCCGAACATCACGGCGCCCTTTACACGATCAACTTACACGAACATGGACGGGGTGCGGGTGTGGTGTGGTAGGGAAATTCAATTTTTCAACAATTATTTCCCATTGAACCGAGGATCGGTCCCAGAACTTTCAATCCCTCCCCGGCCCGCATCCCGCACCCGTACCGCCAATGGCGTATTATTCACCTGTAAAAAAGCGGCAAATTTAAATTGAATCCTATTCAACTGGCGCTCCGGCCGCACGAGGGCGATCCGAGCAACCGAGCCAGAAAGCGACCGAGATAAGAGGCGGCCGGAAAAATTTCCATATGAATTCTATCCACCCGAGGCGATCGGCGGGTTGTTTAGTGAAAATTTCGGAAAAGTTCCCTCCCGAAAGGGTGACTTTCGTGTATATGAGTGTGTGGTTGTGTGTGCGTGTATGTGGATGTCCCGATAACGAATGGCCACACGAATGTAGGGTGAATATTCGTTCGCCCGGCGCCGGATAGGGAAAACCCCTTTTGCGACTCTATTCAAAGTAAACGCTTGGTTTCCCATGCAAAACTGTGTTTCGCACTCTATCTCCGGTTCTCATCGGCATTCGGGTTCGAGTGGCTCTGGGCCCACGGGTCACGGGGATTGGCCTTTGAATGTCGTGTTCGATGACGTGCTAATGGAATGTGACAGACGCAGGTGCGTTAGGTTCGGCATTAACCAATCGGCAGCTTCATCGGTGCGTGAAGCGTGCGTTTGTTGCGGGCTTCTACACTGGTGCGTGTGCTCAATGGAACATTTTTTTCTTCTTTAATAAAGATAGAAAAAAAAACGCGCGTTCGAATACGCAGCCCGATTGCGTTCTTCTCAGTGTCACTTCAGCACCAAATCACCAATTGGAGATTTGCAACAAATCTCGCAAATGGTGCGCCGCACCGAGCCAGTAGCGCCAGTACCCAACTCCCGGAGCGTTTATCCAGGCAATAATCGTAAAATTAAAAACAATTTTCATGTTCCAACTTTTATGAATTATTGCTGCATCTGTTCGTGTCGCAAGACGGTGCCGTTGCGCTCCCGTCTCGCAGAAAGATTTACGGTGGCAAACGGCAGCAAAGAAATTGGACAACGACTCCTGCAGCCACACTCGCAGCTCCATGCTCCACTGCAGCATCTTCGATCTAAGAGGCTGCAGGGGTAAAGGACGGACAGAACGGATAAAGAGAAAGAGAGCTTGAGCACGAGAAATGGACAACCGGTCGAAAGAAACGATGCAATGAAAACAGTAGTTGTTCGCTCGAGGGGGGTTTGTATAAAACAGTGCAGCGAAAATAAGTTGCACAAAGCAAAGAAAGGGAGTTGATTTTCTCCAGTGGACCATTCCGAGCGACGAGAATGTGAGCAAGACACTGTTTTTTTTTTGTTGTTGCTATGTTCAAATTGATCAATGAGCCAGAGCAAGAAATATTTTTCTTATAAAGTTGCTCCCGCGACGGACGAACTTTGCAGCAGTAGTGAAAGATTCTATTTGTAGCCATTTTCCATCCGGTGCTTTAATTTGAATAACGAACGCACCGTAAGTCATCGCCAAATAGGTTAGCTGGCTCGATTGTAGCGGAGTGAGTACCTCTTCCGAAACCGGCGAATTTGTCGTCCTGTCTGCGCCTCCAACCGACATGACGTGGGCTGCACGCACTAATCGAAACGCTCGCCCATTCAGTAAGAAAACACATCTCAAATACGGAAGCCGGTATCGCGAATGTAAGTTGTTTAATTTAAAATAACACCAACATCGCATGAGACGCACAAAAGGGAAAGCGAACCCAACGAAAGCGCAAAGAAACAGCTCCGCACTCGAGTGTCCTTAGCCGGGCTCTGCTGCGATCGTTTCATTTATAAAAGCTGAATGGAGTTGGACTCCCGTACGAAGAGCACCTCCCGGACAAGGAGAACAGCGACGTGAAAGAAGGTGATCGAAGAACGCCAGCACGATCCATCCGCAGTGCGCGATCCACGCCCGGTCAGCGAAACCAGAAGCTGTTTCACGATAACGTTTTTATTCATGTTTACTTCACATTGCATACATTAAATCCCCGTGCGCGCGCGCGCTGGTATAAGATCATGATAGAAAAATGAAGAACGAGACGCGCCGGGACAAAGTAAAACAAAACACATAGCCACGAATGGGAGGGAGAGAACGAGACAGGGAAAAAGGGAAGGAATGCTACGGACGAAGTATATTTGTATCGATCAACTTTGGCAAGAGATGGGTTTCTGGGTCGTTTTGGGCAGCATGTGCCACGCTGTGCCATGAGTAGTGAGAAGGCCTATGGAAAGACCGGCATCAATACCAACCTGTGGTCAATTGCAAAGATGTACGGCTTGCACGGCGGGATTGGTTTGGGGAGCTTGAAGGTTAAAATCAAATGAACAACGCGTCGCTAAACTGTCTACTTAACAAGAAAATAAAGTATTCATTGCTATGATCAGTTTTTACACACATTTTTTACAAAGTTACTCCAGCTACAAGATAATAATTAATTGATTCAAAGTCATTCATGTTTGAACGTTTGAACGTTTGAACTATTTTGATCGCATGGTGTTTACAATCACCTTTGAATGAAAATTTATTTCAATTTATCTTATTTTTAAATGAGGATTCATTTTTGTCGTCTATTTTTTTATCAATACATATTATATATTTTATATTTTTTGAAGTTTTGTATGAATTACAAATTAACATGTTTTCATTTTAGAAAATAGACTTTAATTAGAATTTAGAAAATAGAAAAATTAGAATTCTATTTTCTATTTTTCTATTTCTATTTTTCATTTTAGAAAATAGAAAATAGATTTTAATTAAAAAAAAAATTGCTAGGGAGATCACGATCAACTGCATGATTTCGTTTGCTATTACTATTATTCATGTGAACCTTTCTCACCACATCACCCAATAAGCACCGAGGCTTATGGCATACTCAAGAGCCATTCAGATCCACAACCGAGCACAGAAAACCGAACAGTAGCCGGTTCATGAGAATTTCGATTACCACCTCTCACTGTGCGGGCGCGATCCTCGAACATGACATGCGGATTGGTTTAACCAAAGGTGTGTGCGAATGTTTTCTTGTTTTCTTTTTTCGCAGAATTATTTGCGAATCAATCTGAGATGAGTAGCAGAAGAAAGACTGCTGGAGTGGGCCGATCGCAAGTAGGCTCTTCCACTTCGACAAACCTGCAAAGAAAAATATGTTAAATCAACTTTAACGTTCCGGCAAGCGATAGTAAGCAGATATCGAAATTTGAAAGAAAAATGTCTTTCAAATCGTTACCTCAAACACCTCGAACGGCTACGTCAATTGACCTCCAAAATAACACGTTCAACAAACTATTCCTACCTCCATTGGCAATCGATTGATTTATCGGTTTGCGATTGCGAAACACTCACCCTCACCCAGGTGATTTATGAACGTACGCCTGAAAATGGAGTATCTGATAACGGGCACACACCGCGAGTCGAGAAGATAAAACTCCAAAATCACAGTAAATGAATTTTAACCGCAAGAGTACCACACACCCACCTCGTACGATCCTTCGTTACTTCACCGCGCTTTGTACAGTTCCAGATGGCTGCAAGTTTTATTAGGCAAAGATATGCTCTGCTACCTGCGGCACGTAGTCGAATGATGGCAGTATAACCAAAGAAGGAGAAAATGTGGCGGACGGGTCGAGAAAAAGCACGGGGCCCGGGAACCCGAAATCGATGCAATCGCCCTCGGGCTAACCTCAGGAATTGCACGTTCGATGCATCGACGGAGTCGGTCTGCAGTGCTCAATTGCCCGGTAGCAACCAGGGTTGTCGAGATATCCAACGTTCGGGAGGGCAATAAATTTTTGCCAAATGTCCGCGCATGCGATTTTTTTTCTCGAAAACGGATTTTTTCCTTCTGAAATTGAAGGTAAGAATACGGAAGTGGGTCTTAAAGCTTACAGGAGGCGTTGGAATTTTGATGGTTGAATAATTACCAATTAAATATAGTTAGTTCGTGAGGTAATCAATCTTCCGGTTGAATTGCAGGTTTCATTTCAGTTGGCTTAAAGTGCATACTTTGTTTCAAAAAAGGATACGGCAATTATTGTAAATGGAGTTAACATTTTTCTTATGTAATTTCAATCAATCGAACTATGACTATAACGTGATATGATTTTGGCTCGTACGACGAAAATAGAAAAAGCCATGAAAATATAAATGTTCTACGTTTTTGTGTATGTGACTTTATTTGTACTAAAGCTGTCCGGTCTTATGCGTATAGCTGATTTATAATCTTAATTGTACACATTGACAAATCATTTGTCAAATTGGGTCGTAGGAACCATATTTCGTTGCAATAAAATCAGTTGATAGTAATCTTCTTCGATTTCTTGTTCTCAAAAATTCCATCTGGTAGAGAAATAATAGAAAGTTAGGTAATGTCGAAATTAATTTTGCATCAAGTAACATTGGGTCGTCATTCTTCAAAATTGTGACGAATTTAGTCCCAAGACACCAAGTACTATAAGTCGGACGTACACAATTATTAGACCAAGAAAAACACAATTTTATAGAGACTACATTGCATTGACTCGAAATAATCAATTATTGATTGTTGAAGTTGTTGTCGTGGTTGAAATATTGCGTATAAATATCGTTAAATAATGAGATCTAAAATACTTCTCTAAATTTCTGTTAGTAATTGCTTAGAAAAATAAAGCTCCATTATTTCCTCCAATGTTTGGAATATTCAGTACATTATATAAATAGTAAAAAGTTAAATAACAGATATACGGAAAGAAGTTTAAATTGTATGCATGAAATTGTAGAGGTCAGATTAATCAATTAAATCTTATTCTTGTACGTGGGAGTTTTTATTCAAATATTATTGACTAACCTGACAATTGTACGCGAATTTACGCCTTATAAAACCTGAATGTATTATAACTCAGTTAATATTTTTTACGGAATACAAATGTACAGAAATGACTTTTGTTATTCATTGCTTTTACGTTATTATCTTTTATTATTATATTTAAATAAAAACAAGCCATGGTAACTAATCTTTCGTAACTAGTCGTTTCAAATTAGTTTTTCAGTTTTTTTCAAGACAATATAAACTTTAAAGTCTTTCCACCTAAAAACTATCAATACGTATCGATTAAACCCAACAGGACAGTCCACCAACCTTATCCTTTCGAACGGAAAATAAAAACAAACCCTTTTGTACCCATATGCCAACTCACGGGACTACGGTCGGAATTTAATTTACAACATTTTTTCCCGCCCACCTCCGCCGGAATGAGTGACAAGCGAATAACAGTGCCGATCGATGTGCAATGCACACACACACACGGCAAAAAGCCTCCCAAAAAGTCTCCCAAAACGAAGGCTTTTAGCAAGTGTTTTGAAATAGATTTTCACATTCTTAACCTTAACCGTCCGGAACGCTCGCCATCACGCCACGAAGAGGGTGGTGGTGCGATCGGACAAATTCACTTCCACCTCACACGCATGGCAGGACAAAAGGGACATATTATGGAAATTTTGGCCGTGCCCGTCAAAGCAGTCAATTCCTGCTCGCAGCGGAAAGGGTTGGTGTGTGTGTGTTTTTTTTTCTATTTTGTGTTTGCTGCCAGCAAATTCTTCGCATCGCCGTCTCCTCAAGACACCGGCCAGCTTAAGACGCGCTGACGTGTGAAGAAAAATGAACAAGTTCGTCAGTGTCCTGCAGTGAGTGTGTGTCCGAGCCTTTGTCGATGTTGTTTTCGCTTTGGGAAACCCGAACAGCATTCCCCACAAGAAGGTATGCGTGTCGATGACCCGCTCCCACCCTTCACCATGACACATTTTTCCATACGCTGGCGTGCGGATCTGCTGCCATCTTGCTTATCGAATTGGAACAACTTTGATTGAATGGAAATTGCTGTTCGGTGCTCGGGTCTGTGCCTCCGACCACCACACGCCAACCGTGCTCAGGGATGTTATTGCATTAGCAGACTTCTAATTTCCGCTGGTCCAACATTTCGACATCCTGGGTGTGTATGAGTGCGTGCAATGTGTTTGTTTCCTCCCGGGAGCTCCGTTGAGCGCAGCAAATGCAATGATCTACAATCAACATACTGCCCGGCCGTGTCCATTATGGGTATGCCCAGCGTCGGGCGCGCCGGTAGTACCCTCGTCGGGTATGTAAATGGAAAATGAAATTAAATTAATCATGCAACATATTACAATTTAAATCCAACATCATCATATCGCATATTAAGGATGACGATTGTCCTTTATATAATGTTTATTATCGTGTCGTGCGCTGCTTCACTGCCGATCCCTGGCAGCCCCGGGCTCTCCGGTGAATAGATCACAACATATGTATCGCTCAATAGTCGCCACGTAATGCACACGTCACACGGCCCGGTTTATTGCTCCTTTGCCGCATACTGTCCCAGGCAAACTCAGCTCCTCAAGACCGCTCGAATGCCCCACTCGGAACAAGGGTCGGGACCTATTCTCTCCCTCACTGGTGGGAGTACCGCTGTCCACCACGCATTATACATATTCAAACAAAATAATTGCGAATGTGTTTTGATTACATTCATCTGATTCCGAACCCTGGCGCGACACGATTCCTTCCACCGCAACGCTCGCTGGGGAATAGGACGTCTTGAAAATTGACTTCCGAGTTCGGAGAACAACGGTCCCCGTCACAGGCAGGACACAAGAAACACACAACCGCACATACACACATCCGGACAACATATTTTAAACGCTGCCCTCACCCCGCATCAAACACTGTGGGATGTCTTAACTCCCGTTCTGCATGGCTTTGGATGTGGCCTCAAGATTAGCCTCAAGACGTTCCGGTGGGTGGAACGTGGACGTGGTGGTGCTGGTGAAAAATGTCCCGCCCGGCAATAAAAGCGATACCGGGAGCTGGCTTTCTCACCGTTGTGATGAAGGGCAGCAATACACATTCCTACCAGATGGTGCAAGTATCCCGCACAGGGCATAGGCCACATGGACCTTTACTGCGGGGGGTACTGAGAACGGTGCGCTTTTAATTAGTCCCATTTTAGGCATGCATCGGGTGGAGACCGGTTGGGGGAACCGTCCAGTAAAGATTGGAATTTGATTGTTGCGTACGGGTTGCAAGGGACGGGTATTTATGACGGTTGGAGGTGGCGGAAGTGCACTAAAACTGGACGACATTTATCGGTACCATCTGTCGGTTGGTTTCTTCCGGCGGTCTGAGGAGCAAATTGAAGTCGTTCGAACCGTTTAAGACGCCATGTGATAAGAGCGGTGTTATGGTAATTGTTTCAGCTTTATCGGTTTTACTGCAGCTTGTGAGGACATTTTTCTCCATTGGCTGGTGTGAACCGGAACGAGGTTTAGTGTTTCAGATCTCTTCGGGTACAACCATCACTCTCGATCTCTCAACACAAAGAAAAAAGTAGAATTAATAAGAAAAACATAGCATACAAAGTCCGTCCCCATTGCCGCCAAAATAAGAGCCAATAAGTTAAAATATTAATCAAGCCCTTAATTAGCGAAAATCAGTCCCCCATTCTCTCTTGATTTGCGGTCAGATTGGAAGTCAAAGATAGAATGTCTTTGGCGTCCATCGGTCTGGTCGTCCCAGAGTTTTTGATGACGCTGATGATGATGGGCGTCTCCATTCCGAAATGGGTTTACCCCGCGATTTTCTTCCACCGCAAGTGAAGGTTATTATTTGCGTACGCTTTGAGTGGACGAGTTTAACCAAACACAAACTCGTGGATACTTTCTTTACACCCTTACGGCTATGGAATAACCAATTGCCATGACCACGGCGGTCTGAACGGAGCCGAAGATGGGCGGGTACAGTACATTTTATTTTACTTTTTAATTTATTTTACTCTGTTCCATTTTATTGTACACGCTCTTGCAGGGTTTCTGAATGCTTTTTAAACTTTGATCGTTGTGTTTTGTTTAATAATTACGAAAAAGTTTTATCTTTCATATTTTTTTACCGATTCGAAAAGTTGTCTATTAGCCGTTCGACGCCAGGTTTATTTGAAATTGTTTTTGATTTTGCAAAAATAATAACCATCTCAATTAAAAGAACTGCAGCCAACAAGAATTTTCAGCTTTTTTACCGACCCATTTAAATGTTCTATTTTTGTCATTTTTTTATTTGAATTCCAATCAATATAATATACATTTTCACTTGGTTGCTAATCACTAAATCTCGAAGAAGAATATGAAGGAAAATATTTAAATAGGTAAGAATTACATAAAATGTTGCTGGATGATATATTCTATAGCAGATTTTTAGGTAAACATGTATTTCATACATTATTTTATTTGTAGTTAGACCATTTTTTCTCAATTCAAAGAAATCAGTGTCACAACGGTGATTCAAATTATTTGTTCATGACTGGAAACCCTACTCGATGAAATGTTCTCTTTTTCAATTAAAAAACAAAAACTTAGTCTTAAAATCAACCTCAAATAGAGGTTTGTTTGATTTCGATGGAAAACTCGATTATCGGTCGCTCAGAAAGGAAGCTCTTAATCTGTTTCAAAGGATTAGCGATCATTTTTTTGGGTAGTTTATAGTACCGATGTTTTTTGTCTCTCCTACCAGATGTCCATTTTATGAGATAAAAAAGTATAACAAGGGTGTCCGTGGAAGGTTAGCAAGAAATAGCATCCGTTATGGTTGTTCAAATTGGATGACGATACGCAAAGGAGTGCGAGGGGAAAGATGTTTACTTTCAACCTAATAACGTTTGACTAGACGGAGGACATCACATCAGCTAGGACACTTTTTTCCATCCGGTGCCTCTACTTCCGTGGTTCCTACTTCCTAGTTGCCCCGGTTCCCTTCATAAAAGGGAGAAAAATCCTTGCATCCGGTGCACGACGTGAGTGTGAGATAGGGAAAAATGTTGTGTTTGCATTTTGTACATAATTTTATTTAGTTTGAGGTTTGGTTAGTTATCCCACTCGGTGCGGTACTTTACGCTTTACGGTAGAACCATATCCGGGTCCGGGTTCGGCTGCTCACACGGTGGGTGGGAAGGCAAATTTTGAAAAATATAATTTCTACCAAACCAAACTACCCGTTCCGGTTCCCTTATCACGGTGTCCCGGCCCGGTAGCAGCACCCTGCACGGAGGAGATGTGTATTCGTTCGGGCTTTCAATCACTGTAAGGGCGCTGATTGTACGGATTTCTGCTATCTGCCACCCTTCCGGGGCCGCTAGTGCGGAAACCGGAGTGCTGCCTGCGTTACTGTGTTTGGCAGTAAGATTATCATTAGCCGCTTTGACGGAACGGTGGTTTGAAACATTTGCGCAGCGTGTTAGAACTTCGGACTTTTGGGGGTAGAAGAGACACCGTAGTCAAAGTAAATAACAATGGATAATTTGATTTGCGCCACCACAAATCCTTCGTTTATACGCATTTGTTCAGTGTACGAATAGAAACGCTGAAGGGACGTCTATGAAGCAGTCTTGTTACCGGTCGCATGAGTCACACCGCAAGCAATCTTGAACCGTTTTCTGATTCGAAAGAGCAAACAACGAACCTCAAATCGTCATGTATTGAACATTAATTATGCTTTCGTTTGAATACCGAAGCCACACAAGGATGAGAGAAACGCAGCGAGGTCAAAGACATGTTGTTTTAATGGCACTATTAGGCCTTATTTTGCCTATCAATTATGTTCGCAAATGACCTTCGCTTCGTGTTCCACGAGCCTGCTCAATTTTTTAATTAAGATACCAATAAAATTCATATGACGCAGTTTTATGACCCATCGAAGATGGGATTACCGCAGATTTTGCGCTGCTTCACGCACAACGCTGCCTTCTTATTAGAATTCTAAAATACGAGTACGAGCCCTTCCACTCTCGATGGGTGCGGTAAATAGGGGATTGGATTTTTTTTAATTTCTCTCTAACGCTAGCTCGTGTTGCAACCAGAATATTGTGCCATCCCTTTCAGCTAAACGTAGAGTAGCAGCCGTTAACAGGATTTGTCACCCAGCAATCCTTTCGGTGGTAATTTTGTGCAGAAGGAAACTGACAGAAAGACGTAAGCGTAGCACCAAAAAAAAATAACGACTATCCCTCGAACAATTCCAATTGTGCACATTCCAGTTGTATCCCTGCGAGCGCGTAGAGCATAGGCGTAAAATCAGAATCCAGCTGCGGGAAAGAAATTGATCTAACTTTTTTTTCCTTTCCATTCCTTTCCTACTCAGGCGCTATATCTTCCGCGCCGCTAAAAGGAGGGTAGTAATCCTTTCGCTGGCCGGGCGAAAAACCGACGCAATTGGAATTTCGTTGTTTCCTTCACAGAACAAGGGTGTTGATGAAGAAATTGTTTGCGTGGATTCGGGCGGCGCTGCAAATGGAACGTCACATTTTCCGTTAATGAACCTGAACTTATTGCTTGCACGCGGCGAATGGAGTGAGTGGTCCGCGATTTAAAGTACCAAAGGTGACCATTCAACTTGTGCTAGTGCCGACGCTGGAAAGCAATTATAGGAAAAATAAGACGAAACGTTTGGTTCAGGCGTTTCTTTTCCCTTCGTTTTTTACATGAACGAAAATATTGGATAGAAGCCAATCAAATTAGTTTTTTTTATTTGATGATTATTCTTATAAGATAATCTATTAAATATATTCAATCAAAATATCAATTTTTAAAGGTTTCAATGGAACTGCAAGAAGTTCTGCAATTTAAGTTTCCATAAACCAGCAACGCAGTTGTATTGAAACAGGAATGAAGGGATGTCGACTAACGAAGGGAAAATAAACCATGTATATGAATTTTACGAGTATAAAAAAATAAATTCAATAATGAGTAATATTTGTTCGGCACAACAGCTGACGTTAACGAAAGAAATGTCTCACGTGTCTGCTCATTCAATGAATTGAATATTATCTTTGGCATTGCATTATTCGCCACTCAGCGATCACCAACACAAGATCACTAAATCGAGACGCACTGCAGAGAGTTGTGGAGATAAACGGTAGCAATCGTATAAGATAAATGAATGAAAATAAATCGCTTCTTCCCTTAACCGCGATGCGCCATCGCTCAACGTCAGTAGCATTTACGCGAAACGGATTAAATGGACGCATCAAATGCGAACAAAAAAAAACATATAAAAGTTCGTATGCAAACGAACGAAAAACTTCGATAACAAACGAAAGAGAAGAAACGATAAAGAGAGAGAAGTGGAGAGCGACAAAACCAAACCGCAACCCCTAACCATGCGGTCAGAAATCAGTGCCGCAGTGGGTCGAACATATCGAGCAAACCTTGCCAGCGTGCGACCTCCGCAGGACACGGCGGCTGAATGAGCGGAAAGCTTGAACGCAAAATACGCGTGGAAAAAGAAGTACGAAACGTAACGGCAGCAGGACGCGCCAAGTGCGACGCGAAACAGTCATAATATTTAATTTGTTTTCACCTTCTGGGTGTTTTGTGATATCGCATAAATTTTGCTACATTCTGACGGGCAAATTACTGCCGATATTATTACGCCGTGTCCGGCGAGGCGGGCGCGATAGGTTTTCGGACCTCTTTGCTCGTTTTTTTTTAGTTTGGCGATCCCGAAGCTCGTTTGGGGAATGGATTTATTATTAAACGCGACCAGTTCGGCCCTACCGCGGCCTACGCTGAACCGAGCCCAGCGTCAATGAGACAAGAGAATTCAAGTTCGTTTTTTGTGTTGTGCGGTCCTGGCTGGCTGGTATCGCTTCCGGCGGACTGCTGCTTCGAACTTTCTGGATGGGTCGTAATGTTCGTCTTACATGCAAAGTAGACGCAAAAACACACCCGCAAGCCCTTAAGACGCCGTTGGCAACGAGCTGGGTCGGTGACGATCGGCGACAAACAACATCCTTGGAATCGACCATCGGGGCGATCGTAAAGCCGTGCCTTTCTCTCTCGACGTGTGTGAGTTTTTGGTCGAATTTTATTGACTTTGAGCGCACCACTTTTCTGTGCCCAGGACTCAACGTCGTATCCTGACGCAAGTAAAGGGGAACCCATGGCCGGAGGGCTAACACTGATGGTCGGCTTTTGTTTTAATCCTTTCGTTTTGCTACCTATCCAGGACACACTTGCCACTTGGGGGTGTCTATAAATCACTTGCCAGCAGTGCGCTTTCGCCCGCTCGGGCAATGGATTTTAATTGTTGTACGTTTTGCTCCGTTCCAGGATGCTTTAATTGTAACCGTGCGGAGCAATGCACCATGCGTCTGCAGATAAGTGCTTCCCGCGTTACACCAGTTTTTATTGCCTACCGCAATTTGTCTCATTTGCCACCGGCAGCTTCGAGGGAATGTGGTAACGAAGGAATTTCTGTGGCACGCTTCCGGCACTGGCGACCATCGGAACGCGCGCACGCCCATCGTAAGGAGTGCAGACGAAACACGAACCACGGAGATGGTCGTAAGCCAATCAAAACAAAACAGATTATTCAAAACGAAGGATGTTGAGTATTCGGCACAATTTTTGTCGCATTTCCAATGATTGGTGTGTCTGGAAAAACAATATTCAAATTCGAGGTTTTCGAAAATTAGGAACAAGAAACTTAACCTGGCGTTTTTTATGATCCACAAATTGGAATTGAAAGACAATTTTATTTGTTGGAGTGCAGACTTACAGTGCAAGAAAAACATGATTGACATTTCCGGAGTGTTATGTGTCTTGTTAAAATG
>JXWZ01010453.1:0-17730 GCA_000956215.1 Anopheles farauti No. 4
TTTCTCTCTCTGTTGTGCTTTTCGTACCAATCACTCTTATCAGTTTATTGATGAACACGTCTTGCTGGCATGGCCAGGTTTACAACCATTCGCCAGGTCGGTCCATTGCTGCAGTCATTCATCCACGGTTATTTTCGATCCTGCACAGATTAAGCCCCACATACCGCCTACAAGCTAAATGCTTTCCTCTGGTTCTCAGGTCGCTGACAACCACATTCCTGATTGGATATGAGTTCGATGCCGTCATAACAAGTTCGATGCCCATCCATTGTATCCGGTTGGCCTTCGCTACTGTGGAGATTTCAAGCACTTAGACCGTTAGACCGTGGTTCATTCCTCTTTTCCACATGTGTCTTGCTCGTCAAGAAGATAGCTCTCTCTGATCGAAAACGCGGAAATTCGCGTCCTTTGTCAGGATGATCCTGGACTCCGAGTACTCCGAAAGAGTACTACCGGAGTGTAAAAAGTTGTTTGAATTACCGGAATTCGAGACAACCCGTAGTAGGGACGACGGACGGACTTCTGAAAAAAACGGACCACTGAGTTCATGTTTTGTTGTTATGATGTTATGATCGTACCGAGGTAGCATTATTTCTCAAGATCCTTGAGATCATTGCCGACAACGGATACTCTGTTCCCCAAACGGGTCCCTTTACAGTCAAAACTCTAATAAATTTTCTTCGTCTCATTGATTCATCCCATCCTGGCGGTTTCGCGTTACATTATGGCAGATCGTCGCAGTTGTCCGCAGATCATCCGTTTGATATTACTCGGAGTTAATGGCAATTAGTTTCCAATCGTCTGTTCTCCGTAGTCCTATATCTTTTTTCTTTCAATTACCTCCAACTCAACCGTAAGAATTATGTCACCGGTGTTTCAGCACATGGCAATCTTAATTACTGTCTGCATTATTGACGTTCTGAATAACTAGACCATTTTGTAGGAGGGGCAGAGTGTCCTCGAATTAAAAACTTCTGTTACAAAAACTTATCCGCGGCGTCGAAGATTTTCATACATTTCCTGATTTTTATTTGTTTGTTGATGGGCCATTTTTGCGAAAGTTGTAAGGAAAGTTTGCAATCAAGTATCTGCTATCAATCTTATGTAGGAATAATTCACTGCTAAGGTAGGAATGAGCCAGATGAAAATAAGATAACGAAAAGATTCGGGCAACAAGAATGAGCAATTCAAAGCAGGACAGTTGCTTTCCTACCGTACGCTGTAGCAAGTGTTTTCTAGATCGGCAGTCGATTGTGAATAGCTAAGCCAATAAAAGAAACCCGATAAATAAAAATATACAAAGTTGCAAATTTTGATTATCTAAAATCTGTGTCGTTTAGGAAATATTAGATCGTTTGCGTCTGCTTTAAAGCACCATCATTAAGATGTAATGAAGATTCGAATCCCAGATTGGGTGATAAAACAGGGTCAAATATCAAATATAAATCAAACAAATATAATCATGTTTTTCATATCATATCATATCAAATAATATTTTTGTTTTATTCTTGTTCTTACATAGTAAAGGTACTTTTGAAACCTTAATACTACTAATTTTATTGTAAGTTAAGAATCGTTTGGGATAGCTCCTTACCAGCTTTATACCAACGATGAAATAATGAATTATGAGTTCAATGAAATGAATTAAACCAACGGATAGAATTTGAAAATAATCTACCTATTAACTGCTGGTGTGAGGAATAAAGTAACTAATATAATTTCGTATGTCGCAAAATTGAAATTTTGTGACTCAAGGAAAACGCATCAACAGCTTTATCGTGCCATCATTGACATTCCAAGCTGTTGCTGTCGCACCTGTCTTATTAGTATTCTACGCAAACATAAAATCGGTCCTTAAAGATGCCGTACAAGTGGCTCTACTAAGATGCTCTTCAGGCTGCTTTTCTCGCTTTTCCGGGCAAATTCTACCGTATTTCCATCACTGGCAAATCGGTAAGGCAGATTTACTGCTCTCCGGCAGATTTACGATGGCAAAAGTCGTTCCCTTGTCAAGCAGTTATTGTTCAGGCTAGAGATAGGATGGAAGTGTTATGGAATGCGTCGAAAAATACGATATGCAAAAAGTATCCCGTAATTTCCCCGACCAAATCACGAAGAGACCATCATTCTTTGACCATGAAAAGTGTTCGCGTTTCACAGTTTTCACGAAAAAGCTGATAAAAATGAAAATAAAAATTATACAACCATCTTGGGGCACCGTGAAAGATGAATAATGACTTTCATATTTTTTATTACTAGACAGCATTAACCAGCTGGTACGAGTCAAATGAGCACGAAAAGTGTGGATCATACAGTTAGTATAGTTGTGATATTTAAACTCTTTCCAATACATCATTGTACTTTCTATTGTAATATTACTTTCATTAATTTGTGAAGAGTTAATAGGATAAGGTGAATAGTATAAAAAAATGAAATTCTTACTGCAGTTTCGAATGTATTTTGAACATTAAAAATCGAGCATCTTTTTTTAAATAACAATTGCTGGACAAAAAATCATTATTGTTCCACAGTATCGGGTACTTCAAATGTTGAAAATTTACTAGCAATACACGAAGATAAATGAAATGTATGATCTTTTAACAGGTTTAATTTTTGTAATATTTCTTTCACTGAGCGTGATTGTTTGCTTAAAGTACGGGTTCAAAAAATTGGCATTATGAGTTGTACTGCAAGACATAAAAATGTTTGTTTTTTTTCGATTGAGCACTAAGCATACGTATATATAAAGAACCGTGGTGCTGCAAACGAACTTCACGAAGCATTACACAATCTCACCAGCCGTCGTTTTCGCTGGGGCATACGTTGTATTAAAATGCAATCATCATCAGCGCATTAGCAGACTTGGTGCGAGAAGATACGTACGTCTAGCAAATGGTAGTAGAACCGTAGCTCAGAGCCTGGTTTAACGTCAAAAATTTATCACATGACGGAAGCTGAAGCCTAAGCCAGGAAATGGATTTTTCATTGCGTTGAAATAGAAAGAGATGGCAGCAAAACGAGTTATATTATAGGACTTTTTTGTAAAAACAAAAAATATTATCTTCTATGCCTTAGTAACAAAGTGGTTGAAAACCACCTTGTGTGAACATTTTTTTTTTATTTTTTATATTTTTTTGTTATATTGTTTATTAAAAAACCTAATACAAAAACAAGCTTCCGATAGGTTCAGCAAAGATCAAAGGAATAAATCAGTATAATACGTTCTAGGTATTATACTGAATTTAGAATTCAGTATAATATTTTTGAAAACTATTTTATACCTTACTTATTAATTTCAGAGAGTTCATAGACAAATAAATAAATGTTTAAAACCTAACCTCATAAATTAAAAAATAACTGTGTTGAAATGCTGATTCCAGTGAAATGCGATTAGTGTGGTTGACAAGGACAACGAAGAACGTAAATAGAACGTACTGTCAAATGGTCCTCCAAATACATAATTTATTTATTATCAAGTTTTATTTAACTTTGTTTAGATATAAAAACATATCTGGCATGTAATAACAAATAAACAGTTGAAGTCACTGAATAATTGTACACGGAACATCAAAAATACCTGCTACCAAGTTTCCCAAAGCAGCGCTAGACTTTGTTCGCCATGAATTCCTTTTCTATGCGCATTTGAACTCGCTAAACAATTTTCTGAACCAGCCGATCGTGTTTTGTGTGAAAATTTTCATTTGAGATTTTCACCTAACCGTTGCGCTCCGGAAAATGGTTGTGTGGTTCGTCTCGAAGCAAGTGCGCGCATTTTGTTCGTTTAATTTATCGAATGTCGAAAGCCCTGCACATAAACCAAGCTCAGATCCGTGGAAAATAAACCGTGAAACAAACAATGAAAAGCGAATTTTATTTCTTCGATAAGGATAAGTTTTTTGTTGTTTTGGTTTACCATTTCATGCCAGGATGGTTGGCTCTTCTTTCTAAAATTCTCTAACCGAAATTGTATGGAGTGCAATGCACTTCGCCTATTCGTTCTTTCACCTTACTATAGAAAGAAAACAAACTTGACACTCTCTGCAATTTACAACCTCAGTATGTTTGCTTTTGTGTATTATAGAATAGGGTAGTACAAAGCTTCTCGTTCAGATTTGGCTTGAAATTCTTATCGAACGTTTGTAACGGCGGTATCAATAGAGTACCTGTACTGTAAGGGTGCAAAAATGCGCGATGTAACACACATATGATTTTCAATGATAAATTTCTATAATCCAATATCAGAAATAAGTAAACATTTTAAGCTTCTAGAATAGCCTAGTTGAAATAAACGAAACAATAGTGTTTTGAATTCATGTGATAATTTGAAAAATATTGGGAAAATTACATAAATTTGAATGATCGTTACCGGTTGCTCATTGTTATAGCACGCAGCAAACGATGAGGAAAATAAGTGTATATAATAAAGCTAATTGACGATTTGGAATGATTTATCCATAAAAGGGTGGACCTTGGTCTAAGATACGTACTAGTTGTATAATAATTAAACGACGACAGCAATCTTTGTTACAAAAAATAGTACATGGCTTACATTTTAAATAGTTATTGTATACTCTATATTACATTTCTTAAATTTAAGGTTTATTTGAAACATAAACATCTCATATCTCATAGAACAAAAAAAATCCATCGGTAGGAAACCTAATAATTACCCACTCGACTGAATAAAGTTCACGTTTCTCCGTGCCATATTGTGGAAGCTTTAATTAAATTCATCCCCGTATATTCTCGGTTGTAAGCGATAAGTGGATTTAACTAACAGATACCACCTACGGACGTCTTTGGTCATTTTCTAATTGGACGAAGCAATCTGTTCCTTCGTTTAACAGGGAATGAGTTTGCTTACTAATGGCCAAGCTTTTCAGCAGCCTGCGAACTGAACAAACCCCTAAAATACGCTCAAACGACCCCAGCGACAGAGTTGGTTGTCTCTGTAAACTTTTCACAAGGAACGCCCCATCTTGAGCGGTTTCGGGGTGGAACATCTTACTAAAACTATTACCCTTAAGCTAACCTGATGCTGGCTTCTTTTACAGCTGAGTGTTCAGCTTCGGTAGGGCACCTCTCTTCTCCAAGTACCCCTCTAGTAAATATTTATTTAATCACAACTTCCTCCGAATGAAAAGCTCTCACTGTAAAGTGCTGCTGTTACTGTTACTCTCCGGACTGGGATGGAAAACGTGCAAATTCCTCACGTGTCTGCGACTGGGCACAACTATCGTCGCAGCACCGAAACGTAACGCTTCTTAAGAAATACGCTTGAAAAGGTAGCTGCTGAACGTAGCTAAACGAGCTCCATTAAACATATGTCGCAGTGGTCCTTCCGTTTTCCCTTGCTCCATGCTCAATAACTACCCCTAACGCGGTTGCTGCCTTGTGCCGGGAATACGCGTTTGCTTTGTGCTCACCATGAATTCCAAGTACATAATAAATTGTAACGTCTTTCCCCCGACAATGCCGCAGTCGGGTATTTTGCTACCAGCTTCGTAGCTGAAGAAGAAACATTTGTGAGGAAAAGTTTTGTCTCACTTGGTGTAGCGGGCAAGATTGTCGCCCTCGGCAGGATTGTCGTAGCTTTGAACTTTCCACGTGATAACACTCCTCCCCGTCACCGTGGACAGGGGAAAATTACCACCGAGCCGCATCGCACAGTATTTTGCGACGTGCGGAAGATGAATGTTTACTGATATCAAGGAAACTATACCGTAACCGAACGACGATTGCCAAAGACATGTGACGTGCGCAATGAAACTAACGCAACAAAAGACTACTACATCACTGCTGATGTACGGCATGTTTCTTGTTTGCCTTCAGTCGATGCGAAGCAGTAGTTGAGGAAGGTGAATGTCGAACGTGGTTTGAATGATTGGGTGAGTGGAAAAAAGACACAGACAAAACATTGTCCTTCCTAGGTTGAGTTCTACGCTGACCACCATGTCCAACATTGTTGGATAGACGCGGTGGGGACATAGAAAAAATTCAAGACGAATTTCTTTAGCTTCTTGGGGAGGATAAAGAAGAGATCAAAGGTGCAAAACGGATGAGGTGGATCACGTAACCCGGGAAAATGGCTCCGACAGTCATCGGAGAGATATGACTGGATGCCGTACAAGCAAATGTCCCATTAGCTATTAGATTATTGTTATAGTTTGAACGTGCCAGTAACGTTAATATGGGATGACATGTTCTTCTTTTCGTGGCAGGTATTAAGCGACGATCCTAGTGCCTGGTGGTGAAATGTCCTTACGGCGTGGAACAGTACGCAGACAGTGGAATTTCGTTTACTGACACATGTATATTGTTGAAAGAACATTTGATCACGTTTTGGAATAGTTTCATGCTGGTATTCGCGGTATTACTTATTTTCTTTGAAAACATTTACTGTTGTAACAATGGTTAGAGTGTTTTGTAACAATGGTTGTAACAATGGTTAAAACTCAATTTTAATTGAATGGTAAAGGAAACTGTACCAGACTACCGTACCAAAGATTTTCATTTAATAATTTTTACTTTTCGTAAAATGTTATGGTAAAATAGTTATGAAAATGATCACAAACGGCACATAACAAGGAACGGATGAAGAAATGTAAAACAAGCACGGAACTTACTTTACAACAAGTAGCGATCTATCATGTCATCTTCGTAGGAACATTTACGTTGACTAGTGGATAGTAGAATCACCTGATAGTCAAGATCCATTGCGATGAGTAGTAATATTCATTTATGTCTTAGTTTATGCTCTTTTAGTCTATCGGAACAATGTCGGAAGTTTTACACTTTAATTTGAATTAAGTACAAAGTGGCCAAAAAAACAGTGCTTTCAACTTTGAACGAACGATAAAAGATTTTTTCGACTAATTTGAAAATTCGTTCCGAAAAATGTAATGAAAGTTAGTAATGTAAGTCCCACAATATAATAAACATAAAAAGTTAATTGCAATTTTCACGCGAGTTTAGGTTTAAACAGCGTTGCAAACCTTTTCTTGTGATACGTTCGGCACTGTATAGATCTGGCTATCAATCGAGGTGCCTGTCAGTCATTCAAGATAAATCTTCTCTTCTTTGGCTGTCACGATGCAAGAAAAATTGTCACCCCACCGTAATTCGATTCGTCAATTCTGGTGAATTATCGACCCGCAAATCGAATTCACGCCTCGAAACGTTAGCTGCCTGTGTTCCGGACATGGACTGAATAATGGTTCGTTTGCGGTTCCAAATGACGAATGCTAAATCGGTGTGTATTTTTTTTGCATCCTTTTTGCTTCGCCGCTTCGGTTTGCGTCTTGTGCTCGTGTTCACTGCCTGCCTGCGCATGGTGAAATAAAGGCTTTTCTTTCCTGCTACTGCCCGCTGATTGAAAGCATGTCAGATCGGAAAATTAAATTCGAAAATGAGTCTCTTCCCTTCAACATCCGGATCCTGGGCAGAGCAAGGCGCTCTAAAAGGCGCATTAAGACGCCGAACCAATCGAAGCAATGGAATTCAAATCAACGCATGCCGAGGCTGTCGGCCGTTATCCGGCCAATCCACTTTTCTTCCATTGTCTTGATGAACGCGACACCGGACCGTTGGAACACTCTAGGAAGGACCAACTACTTTTGCATTTCGATGCTGTGCAGCTAGTGTTCGAGCATGAAAAAGGAAGCCGATGAAACGTGAACTCGAATCAAACCGGCGGAGCCGAGCTTGAGTGGAATGCTAAACAGCGGCAGCAACAGCAGTAGCAGCAGAGAAAGCGATTCGAACGCGACGGATGTAGAAAATTCAATTGATTGATTGAGAGGATTTCGAGGTCGTTTCCGGGCTTAATGCTAATGCTTCTGCATTACGAGTTGGCAAAGAAGAAGAAAATGGCTCAGAGAATGGAAATATCACAAGAACAACGATCGACAGCAGCGTACCCTATTGTGTTTGCAACGCAGAGAGCTTTATAGTAACATGCACTTAAAGCTTCAGTGGTTTTTTGTCATCAAATCGGTACAAAAAACATATGCCGTTATTTTAAAATATTTATAGTGTATCTCAGGTACTACACTGGTATCACAGGTAAACTATACTTCTGTCAATATACTTCTAGTTGAGAATATCATCACATCATATGAAGCTGGTTTATTTACTAGTTACTATATGACAAAAGCTTATATATCGTAGCGGAGAAAAATGCAATTTCACACATGTGCGCATTAATTTTAAAGAAAAAAAAAAGTTCAATTTTTAGTAGTTACTTTGACGCTGTTATGCGAAAAATAAGTACATTTACGTTTCATAAGTGGAGTCCATAGATATATATGTTTACTAAAAGTGTTTATTTTTTCTATATATTGATCTGTTCTGTGATATGATTTAAAAAACATTTTATTTTTCAAATAAATAACGTAACAATGCATGATCGATTTATGTTCAAATCCACAAAAACATATCTTAATTCATGATTACTAAACGCAAAATAATAATAATAATAATGCTGTAAAAGATTAAGCATTTATTAAATCGAAAGAATGTTGTGAACTATAATTATCTTACATAGTAGTGCCAAAGTCAATCCTAACTTATTCGGCGGCGCTTTCATTTGTACCGGTTCCACAAGGCCTCTTGTGAGCAACAGCGTCTTACTAAACTGACGTAATTCAAACAGTTCGCTCGTGTCAATTTGCATAAATGATTGGGTGGGACAGCAAAGAGAGGGGGGAAAACTTTAATCAGTTTAACTGCAATCGGAAAACAAATCACTCACCAATTACCGGCCTGTCGATTGATTCGGAAACACAATTATGACAAAGCACGATAGCATTACGATGCGTTTCGAAAGCTGACTGGCACGAGCGGTTTTATGTGGTGAAACCACCTGAAAACCACCTGCCAACATTAAGGTAGCGCACGAATCGGTTCGATTATCTTAGACTATTTGGACCGATAACGCTAAATCAATCGATTTCCTCAGGGCGAGTGAGTAGATTGCACCCCACGGTGCCTTCGACCTGGCTTTGGGGAAGGAAAAGAATTGTGCAGAAACCATTCCGGTCCGGAGATTATTCCTCACCCAACTCAAACGATGCTGCAAAACGACAATTGTGCATTGGAGGAATAGAGAAATCGATGAAATCAATTTTCAGCCAACATGTCGCGCATGAAAGCGATCGAAGCTGTCGGAACGAATCGATGCATGGGTTTATTTGTGCACTGCCTTGTGTCTTTGCTTATTCACTTGCAGGATAGGCTCCAGTGGCGAGTAGCGAACGAGTGAATGTATCGGACAAACTTTACTTTCTTACCCGTTCTGCAATGGATTAGGTTTGGTGGTGCAGCAGCAGAACGACAAAAGCCTTCTGGTGCAGGTCATGTAGACACCGTGCCTGTGTGTTCATGAGCGGTATAGCAAAAGCCAGCAAGTGGCGCTTTAACTGATGTCACTATAAATCTTGACTCGGTAGGGAACTGTCTTCCGCTGTCACGATAAATTAAACTAAATGACCTTAACTATCTTCCCCGGCGAGTTACCCCACGGGCTTTCGTTGGTGATATGTGCGTAGTTGAGTAGGGCCAACGAAAAAAGAAAGGTACAGTGAATGGTTTAATCAAGACAGCAATTCATTGGAATAATTAGTGTGTTTATATCAAAATTAGAAATGCATTCAACTACTTTGATCATGAAATTATTACATCACTGTCTTTGTGTTAAAAGTTAAACAGATCAACACTCAAATTGCATTTTAAACTCATTTGTTTATTAAAGCCGGGAAAACTGTTTACATACCGTGTCCAATTTTTTTGTCAAGAGGTTTACCTTATTTTTCTTCTGCTTATATACTTAAGATGATAAGATGCTACAAAGTATACCTCCATCTTCCTCTTAATCGTTATAAAATTCATGCTCAAGTAGGATAGTGCGTCCCATGCGAGGGTTAACAGTTAAAATATAACTTTATTTGATCACATTGCTACTTCTTTCTTAGGATTAGATTCATTAGTCACCTTAAATGCGCATGGTTTCAGTTCTCAAACCATATTGCAAAGACGTGTATCAAAAGGTGTCTCACCACCAAACATATTTTTTATGAGAGAATGAATTTGTTTGTATAAAATTGAATACAATATGTAATAAATTAGGTGAGAACAGAACAAGCTCTAGGAAGTTTTAATTTTCGTTGGTTCAATTTCAATAATTATTGTTTCGTTATATTTTCATGGTTTGTTTTGGGTGATTTTGGATATATTGTTAATTTATATTCTAATTTTTATCTTCTATTATTAAAGTAAAATGAAAAAGGTGAACCATTTTAACTATTAAACATTGGCCCTTTTTCAAAACTAGAGTCATAACCCTTCAATGCTTTGGGTTTTTTTTACCTTTTTTTGAACTTCATCACTGTATTAACTGTTTAAAAAAACTCCATAACACAATCGATTCCAGAGTTATATCAATGTCTTTACCGCGTATCGTTACCATATTCACGGCCTGGTAGCCTCATGAGATCATACGGGTTTTAGAATGTTAACAATTCATACATGTGTAAAATTATATGAAATATTAAAAACTAATTATTATTTCCGCACAAAACGATCTATTGATAACACTGAACCCTATAGCAATCATATTGCTAAATAAGATCACTTTTTTAATTAACATATAATTTTTCAACCATCAGAACCATCGGTTCTACCGACGAAGAATCGACACTTACATACTTTAGATGCATCCGGTACGGAAGGTCAAGGAAAACCACTAGTAGGGGCTAACGCCATACCAGTTCCATATGACTAACACGTCACCCGTCGACCCGACTGGTGTAGAAGCGTGCCAGGATACAAATAAGCGATAAATTAATCCAAGGTTTCGGTCTCTCCCAGGAGGAAGGAAGGATTCCATTTGCCATCATTCTTCCACAATTGACCGACTCCTTTCAGGTTCGTGCGAAAGTCTTTGGCAAGGGATGGCGTCACATAAGGCGATTGCTCACCACAAGCTCCACTGGGGAAAACTTTAATTACCCGTTCAGGATTCATGTGAGGATGTTTTATGTGCGGTATTGCCCTTCCTGAAGAAGGCCTTTTGTCATTTTGCTGCTCTTTCGAAAGCCAAGACGCTGCTCGTCCGTGGCCAAAGAGTGGGGGAGTTTTACTGGTATCTTTGGGTTCTACATCCACACCGACGGTACAGTAGTGTTTGTTGGTTGAGAATCATCCTGGTGTATAGGACGATGCCAAGAAAATTTCTATCAATTGGCATAATTCTTGTTCACGTGGTTTTCAATAGGGGAAAATAAACGAGTCAAAGAAATACAACTTTACGTTTCATTCATTTCAATGCACCATACCATAGTTTGGCAGGATAGCGATTCTATTGCCTGTTTGTTATTTTAATTAAGTTTAAAAGACATGAATGCATACTCAGTGTGGATTTAAGACCCGTTTAAAGGTTGTAACAAAAGGTTTCTTGCTCTCTTGAACACAATTATTGTGCTTCGTTTTTTTTTATCAAATTAGGCGATACATACTGATACCGATGATACCGGAGATACCGATGCAAAAAGATTTTACAGTAAAACGTAAAACATAATAATGCTTCAATGGTGCTGTATAGTAGTGAACGGCACTAAATAGGCCATCTGGCAGTTATAAATTTTTATCTAAATCATCTCATCATCGCAAGGAGTGACATCTTTATGATTCTGTAGAAAGCCATGGACACTTGACGAAGCATTATTAAACTGGTAACCTTATATCCTAAATAATAAATAAATTGACACATACAATTTTATGCATGTGTAGATCCAATTGCAAGTTCTTATTTTTGTTCTAATAGTTGTATTCAATAATTTATTTGTTTTTATTTTGTAAGAGCGTGAAAGTGAACAAATATAATTTTCAAAGTGAATAGATAATTAAATATAAAAAGCTAATCTAGAACTAGCAAAGATTAAGGAGTGTAGTGAAGCATCGCACACAAAAGTATACTCATAACGTACCGAATTATTTTATCGTTATTATTCCTTTGAAGTCAATTCGCTATTATAAATTCATCTACATTTATTAACATGGTTACATTGATAATGTAATATACTATGGCATTGTTAGCATTTTATTGGAGCATAAAATCATAGAAACTTACTCTAACAAACAAACAAATAAATAAGAAAGTGAATTAAGCGAAGTGAAAAGTGAAACAAATACCAAACATCTGAGAGAAAAAGCTTTTGATTTAACAATGAGGGCGACGAAACGTGGAAAACCCACGGAAAATGCAATTTATTTCCGTTAACTCTTCACTCGCTATAAATTTATTCTGGAATCAGGGCACAACCATTTAAACCCTACACATAAAAAAACGAAACAAAATACATACACACACAAACACTCATACACAGATACAGAATCAAACCATGGTCAACCATTCTGCCACCTTGGGAGCGATGGGAATTTTCGTTGCCAAACCACAGCGGTGTTTGAGTGTAGCCGCAAAGTTTTCCATTCTCCAGTCCCGGAGCCATTATTTTTCAATTTAGTTTTTTTTTCTATCTTGACCTTTTCTCATGCCCATGTTCCAACTGCTACTGCTTGCTCGGGATAAAATGTTGACATCGGCTCGGTAATGTGGTAAAGTGGCAACTGCCTGGTTTTGGGTACGGTCTTACAGAGAAAAAACCAAATGCTCAACCGCACAGACACCCATACATATCCAACCAGGACATTCAGTTTCTCAAACACCTTTTCCTGTTCGAAACCAAGACTAAAGCTTTTTAGAGCCACCCAGCTCAGTGCAATAAAAGTGCAACTTTTAAATTGAATTTGGAAACAGAATAAATAGCAAGTATCGTCCGTTTTTAACTTACGATCCTGTCCCAGTGGGTTGAATGGGAAATACTGTCGATTTGGTGGTGTTGTGGACAAATTTAAGCAACTAGCTTACTACTTGTTTTGATAGTAAAGATGGAGCGGTACGAATGAAATAAATGAGAAACGAAGAAGTAGCTTACCGTTATGGAAATTATCACCAATTCAATTTCAATGTATCACCAATATAAACATTAATAAAAAAATGTTTCCCCATCCAAAATGCACTTATTTTTCGTACAACCCAATCGATTGCAATCTAAAAATGCAAGTTTTCCTTACTTCCTTTAACGTGTGCCTTTCCTACCGTTTTGTGTTCCTAAGAGATAAGGAGAAGAAAATTTTAGCGCTCGAGAGTGTCCAATTTAAATTTTTCTCGAAAGTAGGTACTTCCGGCATGGCATGAATGCGAAGCTTTAGCACAAATCTGCTTAAGTGAAATTACTTTTTTCTTGGCACTCTCAGTATTTTTGCCATTGAGGTTGGTCGCCACGACAAGGGATGAATTATTTTCCATTCCATGACATTTGGCAAAATTTCCAACCCAATACCACCCAGGTGAGAACAGTAAGAAAATTTAAGTTTGAATTATCATAATTTAAGACAAAGGTTGGGTGGTTTAAATGGAACTCTAAAGCATATGTGTGAAAACTTGGTATGTGTGAAATATTTCATATACTTTATGAAAGAAAAAGTCTATCTTTCGTGTTTCAAAAACACATAAAAACATAAAATAACACACACCTTGAGCTTAAATCACGGTACTACTATCCTTTATGAACTATCTTCCCTAGGAAAATTAGGTAGTTATAAATCGCAGAGGGTGGTAAATTTAGTCTAGTAAGCCTTAGCATCGTAAGCCAATACTATCGAATGGCTATGTGTTTAAGTTTCCTTTTTTTACGCTAAGGAGACTAGGAGGAGAAGAGTTATAGACGCAGCACTGTTAAAAAATAAATTAGAAAATTAATTAATCACAATAACTATCGATCAATTAAGCAATTAGTTTTATGTTATTTCTAATTTTTTTTCGTAAATTTAGGTTATTTTATTGAATATAAATAGCTTATATGATATTCTTTTTAGTAGGCTATTATATAGATTAAAACTGGAATAATGGGTCTCCGATGATAAAGTTAACATTTGTTCGTAAAACAATTTTTTTTCTCCCTTTCATTTTAAATATATGATGCAAATGCCTCGAAAACGTAGTCATCTGTCAGTGCCTGCATTTAAACAATGATAATGAATTAAGCCATATGGTGGAAAATGATGCTTTAACCACGGATGAACGATAGCGATCAAAATGCTCTCAACTTCGGCGTCCTGTAACTTGATATTGTGCTGTTTCATGCAGCAAAAAAAAAAAACAGAACGAAATAAAACGAAGCAGCGCCGTACAAAGTGTGATCGAGGGTCATTCATACTACGAGTGGTAGAGACAGCTACAACATCTGCGATCGTTTGAGATCGGCCGCTTGCACCTCTGGATGAGCTGTTTTGCATGGGAGAATCATGTTTCATGGAGACAAACGTAAAAGATGTTCAACCACCAGCGCGTCCCCTCAGGAGGAAATTTAAACTATTATCCAAGAGCTTTCCAGCTGTGACCGTCACCCCGTTGAGAACCACCCGTAGATAAATTGACTTCGGTAGGTCTTTCATGATGGTTTTGCGATCCTCCCTTTTTTCCGTTCCACCTTCATTCTGGCCAAAGCGCTTTCCCGTGATGAGCTCATTTTTCGTAAGCGGAACAGTGGACCCAGATCGGAATGAATTTCAAATCAGTTCTCGCCAATCCACATTCCACCGGATGACGTTAGAGGGTGTTGCTTCTAGGCTTTGTCTGCATGTTTCCACTAGCCAGAATTGCTGTATCCAATTCCGTGTAAGCAAGATTTCGACCACCTTTGGAGCATACTGCCTGCGGACTCAAGCGAGATCTTTCGTAATTTAGATACAAATCTCGTTACCATGCAAAGTACGAAGCAAACCTGGTAGGTTAATACGAAATGGGCAGCCAAAGTAGAACTAACGACATGTAGCGGCAACACTACACCGTCAACGAATTGTACACAATTTTTACCATATTTTAATTTTTTGTTCCGTCTTTCACGTGCGAAGGAACTCCACGAGCCAAACCGTTCAGTGGCACTGTTATATTTTCCTCCATGCATCTCTTTACTCTTCGGAGCATTGAAATGTCAACTGGACCAGTCTATGGTCTACTTTATCTGCATCCATCGTGAAGGTCCAGCAACGGGTAGCGCACCGTAGCAACATCCTCCATGACAGTGGCGGCGAACAGAGATGTTGTGCTGTCCCGTGGAAAGAACAAGCAGCTGTTGTGGCCATTGATAATTTTTTGTGAAGCCAAATGGGTGCTTTCTTTATTTTTCTGATTTAAATTTGATTCACAGTGAGTTTGGAATTACTGCTCCAACGTAATGTCATTGCTTTGTGTAAAGCACGTCACCTATGGTTGCTATGTTCAATAGCGGGGAATGTAGTCGTCCTGGGCGCGTATGTATAAATGAATAACCAATGGGCATGCTTACAGGCTGTCTATCCTAGATTCCAGATCGTTATCGGGAAAGGTATCATATATTTTAATCTGGAAATCTTTAGACAATTGTATTTGAATTTATAGTCACCGTCACTTTCGCAGGTTGAAACAATACCTCACCTAGAAACGCATACAGCTGGTAACGAAATTCGGTTACATTTTAATTATAACAAAAATATACAGGATTTTGCCTAGATAAACGGTAAATAAGATAATATCTCAGTTCTGTTTTCCGAATGTGCTATTTGACGCTCATATACACTGAAGCACATTGTTGAACGTCACAAAATTTGTCCATGGACTGAAATACAAAAAAACATACGTACAAATACTGACAGAGCTCTTACTACTAATCGTTTCGTACGTTTCATTTTAAATTTCGTGGTGCTTCTGCGAACTGGCTCCGGTTAAGCTGCTGGAAATGCATATTGTTTCAATAAATCAGCATCATTGCTGGCAGCGCGGTTCCCGCGAGAAAAAAACACGTTCGACACCGAAGGGGGTCCGCTGATCGCCGCAGTTGTTTGGCACGTTTCTTACGGTTGCCATACGCTCAGTAGCTACAAACACAACCCACATGGCATCCAATGTGTAAACCATGCCTCAACATGTCTGCACGTTCAACTGATAATCGTAGGGACACTTAAATCGCGCACTGCTCGCTGTGGTCTGAGAAGCGTTAGTGCGAATACGTCTTATTAGCTACCATGGCAGAAAAAAACATCGTTATTAATCCACAAATATTCTGTATGCTTAATCCACATACATAGCTCTTTTTAGAATCCAATTAAACATTTATTCATACCCTAAGGATTCATTACATTTCTGCGTCAAACATATTGTTCGCATTATGTAAAAGTTTATGCGTTGAGCATGCTGCAGTAGTAAACGCTCAGTAATCATCCTCAACGATTCCCTTTGTGTATGTCCATAGTTTTCAACGAATAGACATGATGAAACATGACATGATGTTCAATCTGCGGTGGGTTAAATTTTATTGCCTGTAAAAATGTCAGTATGTGCATTTAGTGATAAAGTTTTAGAAACCAGGAAGCTTCTATCATAAGCATCTCGTGAAATGTTCGAAGATTGCGTTGCTTGATACGCTGAATGTCGTTGTCGTTATTCGTAACAATGCGCATTTTCTTGGTGAATCAGGTTTCAATCTCCGATGCGTTATACTCCTAATAAACGAATGAAGAATTTATGCTCCATTAAACTATCACATACTCCCTGTTGAAGTGCCATTATACCCGCAAAACTATTAGCTCATCTCGTTTAACAAGCGATTAGAAGTCGGTTAACCATTTGCTGAATGATTGCAGTGATTGGTGGTACGGCTACAATGGAATGCTACGAACGGTATTCTCGAAGTCGTTAAAGAGTTCTCACAAGAAAAGTGTCAATTAAAATGATCCCCCCGCATCACAAGCAGCGTTACTGAAGACGGAGATAACACATTTATATATTTTTTATGTGTTAAATTCTTAATCCACGAATTAACGTGTTCAATATATTTTTGCCAATCAGTGCGGCTATTGCAGCTACACGGTAACACGTTAAACATGATTAAACTTGGTTTAAAATATTTTAGAAGATCTAATTGGAACATGCAATAATACACTCTAAAGAAAAAAAAAATAACAACCTACAGTCTACGGTTTTTATTACCCGTGCTCCATTAAAAATACGACACGTTCAGGAAACTTGTTTATCTAGAAATCACCGACAAACCGACACGCCGACGATGATCCAAGATATGCTCATCCAAGATAACTTGAAACTTGAATAATCAATTTTATTTACCTTTTACATGGCTTCACGTTCACATCCTAGTCGACGTGTCGGTTTGTGCTGTGATTTACAGTGGCTCACTAATCGCTGATCACCAGCGGTAATTAAATTGAACTAATTCTTTGTCTTTATCATTTGTTTCGTATTGAGAATGCACAAAATATGGGTTAGTGCACACAATGGCTTATCGGCCAATTAAAATAGAGCATAAAATACATCATCGGCCAAGTTTGGCCGTTAAAACGGCATTCTGCAGGTGTCTTTCCGTGATAGGCTAAATTTGAAAAACACCAGCGACAAGTCGTTATCGATGATTGTTGCGTCATCGAGGATTGCTGCATCATCGCACATTCTAATAGTTTTGGAACTAACCTATTATGCTACACTATGTAGCTCAGATGATGTATTAACCACTGAATCGAATGAAAAAATAGTCTAAACCAAAGCAATGAAAAAATGGTGTTGTTTTTTTGGTTCAATGTTTTTCATTTATTGTTTTTGTGTAAATTAGTTTGTTCTTC
>JXWZ01010458.1:0-18010 GCA_000956215.1 Anopheles farauti No. 4
TCTTTCTCAACTGCTTAAGTGACGAAAAAGCCATTGCCCGATCGAAAGTGCTCTCCGGGGTGGAGTGTCTGGTGTTGGTGCTAGAAAAGCAAACGAAGCGAAGCGAGAGTAAAAAAAAAGGTGAAGAAGACGCTAAACGGAACGGTCACATTAGTTGTAACGAGCGGTCGGGCAATCTCGAGATCATTCCCACGAGAGGATTCTGTCGAAGGAAACAGTGAAGGGTTTGGTTTTGAGCCAAGAATCGACGCAGTTGGCGTTGAAAGCATCGTCAAGTGTCGACGCTGCAGTTGTTGAAGCGAAACGGCCGACCATTAAATGACAATGGTATTGCGTGGAACGAGCAGATCCAGCAAAACTACAACGGGCAGTGAATGGAGAAGGAAATCGCATTGCACCGCGGCAAGAACGATGGGTTTTGCCGGGCCTGGACTTGCTGGGACACCACGCAACACCAATTAACCTTTCGGTCGAAGAAAATTGGACACTCGTTAAGCTAGGGGAGCGCTAACATAGGGATTTTTGTAATTATTGTGGAGTGTTTAGAGTCGTTGCTCTGGAGATAACTTTTATTTAGAAAAAGGAGAAGATATATTTATGCTTATGATTCAAATGATAAAACATAGTATGAAATGATTAGGAACATTTTAATTTCACCGCGAAACACAAAAGAACACAAGAACGCATTAAGAACAAGTCACCGAAAACACGGTTCCTTAGCGTCACGTTCGGCATTCCAACGTGTAGCAAGTAAGGCACGTAAAACGATCAACCTCGTGCTCGAGCCGAGGCAGCTGCAAGACCCGTTTCGTGACCTGATCTCACGCACTGGTCGTCCAACTGAGCAGCAGCCCTCACACATTCCACATTAGCGTCGCGTACGAACGAAGGTCTGAAGGATCGAATTGCATCCGATTGCATTGATTATCGTCACACCTGAGCCCGGTCCCGGTCCCGATGCGAAGCGCAGTAAAACGGTTCGTGCGGGTTCGTTGTCACCGGCGGCGCACAAGTCTTTCGTTTGCGACAAGAAATCTGCGTTTGGCCGAGCTCGGAGCTGCAGCAGAACGCACCGGCACGATCGTTACGCACCGGCAGCAAAATTTCATGATCATTACACGGTGGGGTCATTAAATGGGAGGCAGTATAATATATATAAATTTTTCGGTCGCTCTAATTGATGTTACTTAATATAATTAACTTTAAATAATTGGCGCAAGCCGTTTCGGTGTAGTGTCGAAAGAAAAGGAAAAAAAAACAACAAAACGTATAAGTAGTGTGCGTGTTAGGGGTATGGATTTTCGATCATTTTGCTTTCTTTTCTCTGTTTGCCTGGTTTGGCGGGTTACGCGGGGCGTTTGTTTTCCTGCACCGTGCGTTGTTATGTTGCTTAATTTTATTAGTTACCGATTGGGTTCCAGGTTAAGTGTAGCCGGCGTCCCATCCCATTCTAGAGGGCGTGTTGTTGTTGACAAACGGCAATTGAGCGTTGTACGTAGGAACCAATTTTTGGAGGCGACACGATTAATGAGAGCTAAGTAGTAGGTAGCGTTCGACCGACGCCTGATCGTTACGCATTTGGTACACATGAGCGATAAAATTATTTTAATGTGCAAACGAACGAGTCTTTTTGTCGGTTTCGATGTTTCGTTGGTTTCGCTTCTTCTGCTTAAGATGCTGTTTTGGTGTGATTTTTAAATATTATATTTACAGAGTCAATCGTGATGATATAAAATTAAACAAATTTGGAATTTTCGTAGATCCAACAAACATACGATAATTCAATCGATGTGCACGTGATCAAGATATGTTCTATTCGAAAAAGCACTTTTAAAACAATAATTTCGTGCTAATCAATCATATTTTAAGACGTTTAAGTGGTGATTATTTTTAATATTTTGTAAAAATTAATATATTCATGGGAATTAAAGGTTGATAAAAACTGAAACTGATTCAAATGTTTGCTAGTTGCTAGACGCTAGCTAAATGTACTCTAGCAAAAAAGATATTTAAACATAAAATCATCTTCCGTGGGATCAAAATGAAGCATTGAGCACCAGAAAAAAGTCTTCCATAACTCAGACAGATCTGACAGACAGTTTTTTAATGTTAGTAAAAAAGACAGTCGATATGGGAAGACAGAGAACCCGAACTCGAACCTGAACCGGATACTGGAAAGACACATAAACATTTCAACACGCGCGTACGAAAAAATACAAACAAACAAAAAACCTTAATCTTAAGACCGGTGAAGCCGGGTCTTCCACAAACCCATCGGTAAGGGTGACGGCGTGGTGCATCTTCGGGGATGCTGCTCCTAAATCTTGCAAAAAAGGCACACGGCGGCGGCATTTCGCGAGCTAGTTTTATAGTTCATAAATAACCGTTTCTTCACGGTCCGTGTGCGAGTCGATGATCGATCGGTTGGTTTTATTGGTAAAGAAACAAAAAAACATACGAAAAGAGTTGGATACGCGTGCTCTACGCTCTAGTTAAATGGGTTGAGGTAGTTGGTGGTGGTGGAGCACCGTTTCGGGTTGTGACTGTGAGGACGCACCGGTTACCAATCGCTTTGATACATAAAGCAAGCGAAGACGGTTTCTCCCGAAATGCAGGTTTCGGAATTGAATAGAACTATAATTTTTATCGCGAGCTATCTTAAATCATTGGGAGTCGGAAGATTCACGGGAGACGATTTTTTGTAGTACGCTAAAACAGTTTCAACCATAAAAACCAAGACGTCGATGTTGCTGTGTTGCAAACAAACGGCGGCCCATGCAGCTGCTGCTGGTAGCACAATAATTTAGGCATGTTTGCAAAAGTTTTACGAGCTAGTTCCGATTGCTTTGTCTTGCTAACGTGACTATTGTATGGTTGGACATTAAGTTTGGCAGGTGCAAAATATCGGCACACAATGTGCCGAAAGTCTAAGCATAATCTATGCTGATGCATGCTGAAAAAGTTTTTGTGTGCTAATAATAATAAAAAAGTCTTTAGTTGCTATCAATTGTATTGTTGAATGTTGAATCCATTGTCGATGTGCGACAATATATTGTTAAATAATTTACTAGACATCAGTAAATAAATTTATTTAGCAATACGACCAATACGATTGCGCTTTCTTTTATAAATTCAATAAAAGTTCATAAATTTGCTACAAGTAGATCGAACAATTTACATCTTTTTGCTATAAATGCTATAATGCTATACTTTTGTATGGTCAATTAATGTACTCTACAGTGTACAGTGACCTTCATTTTTTGTCTATGTTTGTCACCCTTATGAGAGTTTGAGGCATTTTACCGAATGCATCCAGCCTTCCATCGTTCGCTCGATGCCAGCGGGTCCTTTGGCCACGAAGCACACATTGACATCCTTGTTTGTCGTTTGTAGCACGATATGGTCCATTATTAATTCGATTTTATTTACGTTAAATTGCTCCTCCGGGCTCTTACCGCACATCAAGGACAGCGTTAGGGTGCAAGCCGCCGTCTCGCTCGCTAACGCTGCGCGGACGTGAAGATCCGACCGCGAAACTTCTTCCTCGGTGGTCCGTCCACAATTAAAACGTTCCCAACTGGGCGCGGTAGAGATTGTGCGCTTTTTCCCCCCTGTCTGGATTAATACCGCCGAGGATGGCAACGACGTCGACATCGACTCACGACAGCAGCAGGAGGGCATCCGGGCCGGTATCCACGAATTCGCGACCAACGAGCGCCACGCGCACTCGCGCTTACACAGCAACTCCGCGTGCGGGCAACAAATAAAATGCAATTTTGAAGACGAAATAATTAACTCAAATAGTCAATAAAAGATTTATGCTCCCGATAGTGGTGGGCGCTACGTCTCCACCATCCGTTCTCCGCTCGGTTTCAAGTGATTTAGCAAACGGGTCGAACGGGCTTCAATTGATTAGGGTTCGGTGAGCTTCAACTCTCCTCTTCGGGGTGGCTTCCCGTACGGACTGGATCGTCGTATGCGCGATCTGTCGTGCGGAGGAAAGAACAACGTCAACGAGAACGACGACGACGACGACGACAAACACAGACCACATGATCATGATCATGATTATGATAATTTCGTAATTGTATAAGTTTTAATTCGTTTATATTTATGTTTATTTGCTTTTTATGAGATCGATCGTGCGATAAGGATGGTTTGCGATTGCCGGTCGATCGGCTTTACACTGTCACCGAAGCTCGCACCGTCCGGGCGGACTACATCGTCCACCGGTGTGCTTCGTCGGTGGTATACAGCTAACCGAGGGTAAGTAAATCCGGGGGTGATACAAATTGATAACTGTTGTGGGGTTTGTGAGCATTGAAAATAACGTGTTCGGGGTGGTCCAAGGCGAGAGTTGAACTGGAGCGGCAGTTGCAGTTTTACGACATCGTTAGCATCGTTTTGCTGAAAGTCTATCGTTGCGGGTTGCACTTTAATGGGCGCTTTATCAAAGGATTAGTGTCGAAGAGTACGGGAAGCGGTTCGCAAGATGTCGCGAAAGAATTGCATTAAAGAGATTTTTCCGGTTCGTAGCTTGATGCCATCCGGCAAAGTCATCGCACAGAATAATTGCGTTAAGAAGAGAAAATTGTTTGTGTTTTTATTCGACTTCTTTCGACTCGTAGTGAGTGAACTCTGAAAATTTGTTAAAAAATTTAAATACTTAGCAATTAAAATTCTTCATGATTTAAGAGGTACAACTGTAAAATTTGATAGGTAAAATAGTAAACAAATGCTTTTTTTTCGAAGAAGTTTGTACTTCTTATGGCTTGTAAAATTTGAGATAAGATACAACGATAAGCTTACAAAATTCAAATTCTAGCCTAACAGCTCAAAACAAAACATCAGACAACCTTACCCTACCCGGATTTGCATCGATCATCCGGGTTGAGTTCGTGCTTCCCGCCTCAGAAGCCATCAAACAATCAATCTTCGACGCGGCAACTGGTAAGGGCTTGTGGTTAGTGTGATTCCTTGTTTCCCTCTGATCAACGGCACAATCGAACGTTTCGCTCGTTTCTTCACGATAAATTATGGCCGGTGTAAGCCTTGTTTTAATAATAATTTTTCATGCCACTGTCCGTCGATGCCGTCGATGTCGTTCCAACTCCCGGATGCGCCCAACGTTAAACCGCTGGCGGTGGCTCAGAAGTCTGCGGAGAGCTTGTGGTTTTAGTCCGATCCAATCTTCTATCGTGCACCAACTCCTAGGCACGCGCGGCACACGATGCCAAAGTTTAACACTTTCCCAGGCTGTCCAGATGGAGGCGTACAAGCAGATTAAAATCTGCCTCTTTCCCTCTATCTGCGGCTCGGGATTAAGCGAAATACCCAAGGGAAAAGGTATCGCTCAGCCTCTCAACCACGGGCTTGGGGAATCGATGACTATTGCTGCAACCAGCATATAAAATCCCAGTTTTTCCGCACCCGAGCGTGTTGCGAACTTGACCAAAACGGTAGAGGTTGCGATCGAACGATTGGAGCAGTCACCTTCAACGGTCGAGGTCGAGGTTGATGAGTACGTCCCTAGTGACCGAGACCGCGAAATGAACTGTGGACGGTGAAGAACCAACAACAGAGCAAAAATTCAATGGAACGTATCATATAACCTACGAAGGGAGTAAGAATTTAACGAAGGAACATGTTTATAGCTCCTGGGTTGATATGACTGGCTAGTGGTCTGATTGAGTTTACATTAGCTGCAAATTCAATGTACTTGGATGTGACATCAGTAACTGAAGTGGGGTGAAATATCACTTGAATATTAAAACTTATCCGGTCTGCGAATAATGATGTTGAAAGACATTTCTTATCAAGGTTTGCAAAAATGAGTTTTTGTTAGAGGAAAATATTTATTTATCGTTGATCGTTGTATCATAAATCGTTGATTCGAATGCATTTTCATTTTTATTTCGTTAATACTATGGATGTCAGAAACGGCACAAAAAATTTTTTTTTTGTGTATGAACAATTCGCAACAATTTTGCGTGCCGATTCGTTACGAACGAATAGTTTACTTTTTCGTTTTTTTGGTAATTTAAAATTAAATGAAAATAATCCAAGCTTCTTTCATCTGCCTCGCTTTCAAATCGAACAAAGTAAGCGGTGGCACACTTGCGGCGAGCTGGAAAGAAAAATTACTACCCCACTCTTCGTTCTTCTTTCGAAACCACACACTTACACACACACACACACACACACACAAGCACGGGTGTAGAATTTTTCAATTAATCTAATAACCCAACCGAAAGGTAGTCGTGCTACCGATACCGGCGTGGCATCCGATTTCGGTCGCTCATTTTCGGATCCGTCACCGTCGCCGGAAATCATCTTACCCCTTTCCAGCGCCATACCCACCCCACAGACCAGTGCCAGTGATTTATGATTACGGTGGGGTTTGGTTTGGAAATCGAAAAGCCGCCCGGGAGGGTGCTGCAAGTAGCAAAAGAAGCCACCGGTAGGTTCCAATTTTGTGGCGGGTTCATATATTGTTTGCTTAGCAAATTGGGCCTCCTCGCGTGGTCCACGGAACCTTTGGTCGCCACGGTAATTTCCTGGACGGGTCATCATCTCCCCACCCGGGTAGAATGGAAAGGGGCATTAAAATTTCCCATAAATCATCAAGCTTCCCTCGGTGGACCTATGGGCGCCTCGGTTTCACGGGGAGAGAGGTACGTGAACAGAGGTACGGGGTACGGGTGATCATAGGTTCGTATGATTTACAGGCCATCTCTCGAGGGCCATCTTTCCGCAAAGGGAGCAGAAGATTAGTCCCATCCGCCCGGTTTGAAGGTATGTCGAAAGCCGAACCACCGACACGTCCTCAACACTAGGTAAAAAGGATCGGCCCGCAAATGAGGGGTCATCTTTGCAGGGTGTTTGCGGGGCGAAACAATTAGAAAACGGTACATGGGGGTTGAGGGCGCGGTGTCGGTCACATTGTCGGCACCGGCGAGCGTCATCACCCGTTCCGGGTGTGCGACGGAACGAAATGCTAATGAGTATTAAATCATACGTGGTGAAGACCCAAGACTCGACCCCAATGTGGGAGGTGCCCGAGACCGGCCGGAACCTAACGTTTGACGGTGGCGGTTTCGCTTGCGGGGAGACTATTATTAGGGTGAGAGCAGCGTTCGGGTGTTTGTGGCCGTTTTTTTTTTGCTACTTTGTGCGCCGTAAGCAGGTAAAGGTCACCGACGTCGAGGCGCACATGTTAGGTAGGTAATAGTTATCTTGGCATGAGAAGTTAACTGTTGTTTGTTGACTTTTGCGAAGATTTTTTTTGTTGCCATTTATATATGTATTTGTAAATGTAAACAAACATTTGGAATACATATAGAATACGGGACAGTTTCGAACCAAATGGCTTATGATTGTTTTATTATCATCTGACACTTAACCGATGGTATATTACAAAAAAAAAACTTAAGCCATATGGGGTAAAATTTTGGGAAATATTTCGCTCAAAACGTCCTTTTTATCCGTCGCAAAGTCAAAAAGAAGAAGTACAATTATAGGTGTTTTTTTTTGTTCATGCCTTCTTAGCTGTTAAACATGTTAATTTATTCCTTAAAATGTTGGAAATTTGCGATGGTATAAAACCTCCAGCAGCATCATGCATTTAACGGTGTGCTAATAAAGTCATTCTGCCGGCCGGAGTGTAAACGTGTCGAGCACAGGCGACCGTTCCGATGTCCTTTGGGGGGAGAAACTGCTGCATTTACGTTACACGCCCAGTAAATTGAAACGACACTCAACCGGAAACCTTCCGTGGCGTTGTCTCACATCGACTGCTTGAGCCGCAACGGCCCCTCGGGGTCGTCCGGATCTGATCATTAGACTTTAAAGGCCCATTTTAGCTCAACGGTTGGGGTTTGGGACCATTTTAAGCTCGGCTACCCGCATGCCGTCCTGCTACGGGCGGAAACAAGGCATCCGAAAGGAAACACCCACTCGGAAAGGTAAATTTGATAATTTCATCTGCCATGCCGAAACTCGACCGTCCCGGCAGCTGTAGCTTCGCGTCCGTCCGTCTCGGTCTAATCAAAAGGCATCCCGACAAACTCGACCTTCGCGACCACGACGACGACTTTGCGGCGTATGTAAATTTGATAATTGCATCGCTTGGCGATCGGTCGCGAAGCGCAGCGCCAGTCCCAGACGGAGATAATGATCGGGTTTGAGGTAGCCCGAGTCTGTTCGCCTGTTTGACCAGGCCAGCCGACTGGTCTCTTCTCCCCGGGGGCGACAAATGCATCACAGGATGAGTTTTGGTCGGTTGACGATCTGTTGGTGATGTTTTTTTTTCCCCCTCTCGGTTTTGTTTTGGTATTTCCTCTGCTCTTCTAAGCCAAAAGATTGCGATCGCGATGGCCTAGTGGTCCACTGATGGTCTTTAGGTTTTTATGTGTGTCCCGGACTAAGGTTTTTTTTTCTGCTTCAGTTGGTAGCAATCTTGACTGCGATTTCCGAGGCGCAGATTTTGTTTTGTTTTGCGACTGAATCTCATTACGTGCGGACCGAAGGATCACCCCGAAACATCACCCGAAACGACGATTTAAATGAGATCCTCCCTCGGTAAGATGATTCCCCAAAATGGAGCGGGATGGTAAAACGCTCGCGGTCAGGTTTGTGTGCGAACGAAACCAGACCATCGACACCTGCAAATCGCCACGGACGGGTCTGAAATTGGACGCGGGCGGTCGCACCATGTCCCAGTGCCATTTAACGTCCTCATGTGTGCGAGTGGGGGCATCTGTTTTGGAATATCCGGGACTGAGACGATGATTATTATTATTACCCATTGGCTACGGGAGGCTCTAGGACGACGTGGTGTGTCGCGGAGATTCGCCTCCCCGGCCGGATGTTTCCCCGGTGTACGCGGTTTCGCGAATTGATCAGATTTTTTTTTTGTTTAATGTGCGGCTTGCGACCGCCTTCGGAAAAGGTTGAACGAGGAAGAGACCAAATTGAACGGGCGCTTAAAAACGTATTAACCCACAAATGGGTTACGATACGGGCGGCGTACAGGGGTCTGCATTCCGAGAACCTGGTTTTTATAATTTTGAATGGCAAATGGGCAGGAATGCTCTTGCACGGACCTGTTCATTCCTGTGTGCTTAGAAGAGCAGCATTCTTGCAGGGGCAGCGAAATCTAATCCGCGCAGACGATGCGCTTGTCGGCCACGCGTTGTTTACGAGGTGCAGCAGCTGTTTTGTCAGTTAATTGACGTTTTACATATTTTTTTTACAAATTGTTTGGAAGAACTTTTAAAAGCCGATAGTACAGCAGAGTAGGATAACGTTGTGGAAGCTTATTTCCGTTCGGTTGCATTTGTTTATTGATGGCAGATTTGTCGGGCTCGTGGTATAACAAAACGAGCTGCAGCTGGTATTTAAATCACTACTACTATCACTATCACTATTACGAACCACTTAAAATTATATTGTGCTGTGAGTTTCACCACGTTATTTAACATTGTAGTACATGCACCATATCTTAAAAAAAACACTGCCTAGTATCGAATTAATACGGAAAAGTGTGCTTAATTGCATGACCAAATCACATTTATCAACAGCTATGATTTATTCATCCGCTCAGTGGTGTAGTAGTTTGTGCGTACAAAACAAAACACGCGGCAAAAACTAGGAACGAAACAATATTTATTGACAGACAGTAATTTATGTCTCGCACCATGGCATGGCCACTCATTCAGCCGCGGCCTAATCCAAACGATCTTGTGCGAACTGCTTGCAAACAGCGTGTCACGTACGTCACTGGGGTTCGAAAATAAATTAATCCACCACCGAGTGCGACCGCGTGCGCACACTCACAGTCATTTCGTGCACTTTCCATAAATCAATTTTGCCAGCTCGCACGTTTGCCAACTGCACCACGGGATGCAGCACCCCGACGTGCCGCGTAAGGGCCTCGCCGACTGTCCGAATTGCTTTCCTAATGGCTCGCTGGCGATCACGATTAGATGGCGGGAACAGGGAAGCACGCAGGGAGACGAGATTGAACGCTTGTAAAATTATATTCCCGCCCAGTGTATGGGGCCGGTGCATTACTTACACGAGCGACCGTTGGCTGCCTTATTTATAGCGAAGGACCTTCTGCGTTTCACACAGGAAGGGAGGGCAGACAGGTCGCGTACGAATGAAATCACGTAATTTATAAATTCATCCGAAATGACTACTTGCATAGCACTGGGTCGGCTTAGGACGTGCACGCCCGTGTCCGCCTACCACGTCGCGAATGGAGTCACGAACTTTCGAACCTTCGACCAAAGCACGAACGCGAACCGCGAACGGGCCTTTTCGAACCCGTCGTCAGGCAGTCTCTGGTGGTTGTGTAGAGCGGGTCTCGTAAAATGGTGGACGAGTGCAAACAGTTGAATCTTTTCCATACACCCGTAAACGCTCGTCTGTCCAAAGCACTTTGGTGAACTATAAATAAGAGTCACGCGCGCCAACAATCCGTCAGGGGTGGAAATGTTAAGTTCTGTCCTGCACCATTCCACTGCTGGCAATGCGGCACTAGGAGCAGGAGCAGCGGATGTAACAGTTTCACGGTGCTTGTTACAAGTAACATTAGTGATTCTTGGTGTTTAGGTGGTTTGAAGCTGAGAACAAGTTCTCCAACATGAGATTTAATCCATGATTGATTAATGTTTTTAATTTGGTTTATATGCAAGAGTGAAAAATAGTTCTTTTGCAGGTGTAGGAGGTGTAAGGTATGTAAGGTAAGGTATAGGTGTTAACAACAAAATCATTTGTTTTTAATTTGTTTTCATTATTTTACACAGCCGTTGATGGTTTTGAGCAATGTTTCTAATGTAGAAAGTTGTTATTTATTGCCAGAACGTCCTATTGAAACTATCAACTACGTTATTAAGAACACTGTATACAACACAGACATGGATCATGGATTTAAAAGTCCAGGATTTAGATATTTTGTAAATATATATGTTTAATGTTTCGATCTTACTTTAATTATAAGATTATCCATTTTTTGACCACGTTTTGTGTAAAAAACAAAAATAAATTAAATTAAATCAAGGCTTTGCTAATATGAAACCTATTTTAATCATGTGCCACACAACCTGTTTGCTGTTCCCACAACACACATACACCTAGCCATCGATCACACACCCCAGCGACAGCACATCATGATAAGATCAGCCCTTCGATTCGTTCACACCACACATCAACGTCCACCGGACACACGCGCTGTTCGCGTTTTATTTACGCATGGCTTCGCGCTTGCTCCCGATCCCGATCACTGGCTGTCAACGTTTGCAGCTTCCGGTTGACATGGCAAACCGCATTGTTCCAAACGATCGGATCGACGGTGCGGCCACCATTACGCGTTCCCATAAATATCGTTCGATCAGTGTGTGGCTCACCCAGGATGTACATTTCTATGCTGGCACGATCATCAGGGTCACACACTCGCGCACGGGTACGTGTCGACGAGTCGTCTTTTGATTCGAATTCTCGATCATCCCCTAGCCTCCCCAGACCCCACGGTATGAGAACGGGAATGGCAAGAACCGCTTGCACCGCGATCCGATCCAGCAGCCTGTGCGTTCCAAGAACGTGCGAGAGAAACCGGCTGGTGTAAATGAATAGCGAGCATGAGAAAATCGGCGGAAATCTACACCACAGCGCAACTTTCGACTCCCCGTACCCGTCACGTCAACGCATCACGACCTGACACGCCTTCCGCGACGGTAGCCCGGACGTGTTTCGGCCCGCGAATAATGGAAACCCCAGCAAGGTGGCTACCCGACTAACCTCACTTTGGTGCTGTCACTAGAAGCGATTATCTTTCGCTGTTGAGGGGATTTTTTTATTGTATTGTTTTGCCTTTTATACGAAAGTTTTTTTTTTATCATCACTTGGTAGACAATGGAAAGGGTGGTTTTCTGTTCGGTGGTGGTTATTTTTTATTTTTTTATTTCTGTTTGCACAAGATAAAACAACGCAAATGTTATATTCTGTTCCAATACTTTATTCTGAGAGGGAATGTTTACTTTCTGAAACATGCTAAATGAACTAAAATTATATGTAAGGTTCACGTTATTGAAATATTCAACTTGTGAACTGACTTTTCATGCATTCAACAATATCTGTCAGATGTGTAAAGGAAATACAATATTAGATTGTTATGAAATTCTTTTCTGAAAAAATGTTAAGCCAAAAATTCTCGTGCCATAACCTTCCAACAAGTGCCCTAAATTCAATTTGAAATTTATGAGCCTCGTTACTGGATGGCCGGAACGGTTTCACACACCAATCATCAACCTGAGCTACGATAACGAGTGTAATATAGTTTAGCCTGTAATAATGATTAAACTCAACACCTGCACGCACACCCTATGATCACGCCCAACCGTTATCGAAAACAAGCAAAACGAACCTCAAACTATCCTCAAGCTCACATCCAACATAATGGTTGTTGCTTAAAATGTAATCCATCCTTGTTAAGAGAGAGCGAGAGAGAGCGAGAGAGAGAGAACGAGAAAGAAAGCAAAGAATACAACGGTGCAGCAGTATTGCACCGACAACAAATTTGCAGTCGATCAACAACATCTCACCATGTGTGGGGCCGAGATATTACACGAACCGGTTTAAAGGAGCGTGTGTTGCCGTGTGATACGGATCGAAGATTTATCGGACGAAATATTGAAAATTAAATTCAATTTTTCGATCCTGATCCCACACTGATCCGATCCCGTGCGTGCGGCAAGAAAAGGGTGATTATGTTTACATAACCTAACGGCTATACCGGACGAAGACGGTGGGACATCGGGCGGGATGTTGGCAGTGAATCACATAAATTTGATCGATCCGGGATGATCCGTCGTCTGCGAAACTGCGAACTTGCGAACAACGTAACACCCTGTGAGTTTGAAATCGCGAAACAACAGCCGATCATCCCGCCGGTCGTTTCATTATGAGAAGCTTGTTTTCCCTGTGCCTTTTAGCTTGTTCGGAACCGTCGGAGGACGAAAGCGTAGCAAAAAGTAAATAAAAATAACCAAATTAGATCCTTGCTGGAAGATTTATAGATTTTTATTCAATTTATGAAAATGGCCCGAACGAGACGGTAGATTTACTAACACGGATGATGATGTTTTTTGTTGTGGTTAGTTTTTCGCTTTCAGTTTGTTTGACCGGCAAGAAGCGGTCGATTCAGTGAAGTGCACAGTGCGCCAGCTTAGTGCAACGGGCCGAAATAGATTTTTGCTAACATAAATTGGTTTAAAAATCAGTCTTATAATCACAAACTTTAGTTTGTTTGCGGTTTGTTTCATAAATCGAACTAATTTAATAGAAAGTTTTCACGAGGTCTAAGGATTGAATAAAGTTTTTTTAGATGAAATCAATTGTTACACAACTTTTCTACTAAAGCAAATCTTATTTTTCAAATCCCTATTTTAATTGAATATTCCGCATCGCTCCACTGTGAAGTGATCCCTGAGGGCATATGCGATTTTGTAAATTCTTCCCAAAATCGCGTTTACCTTTTAGTGGCTCAGGCAGGATTGAAATTGAATTTTCAACCCTGCAAGCTCGTGAGGGATAAATCAATTTATCCGCGTGTGTAAGAAACACTCACCTCGATAGTGAGAACGTGAGACGGTGATCAGCCACGAGCAAGAATTTGATGATGAATTATAATATTAATTAAAATATAATCTACTTTAATAGTTGCCTTTGAGGGGAAGCTAAAAAGTGAACAACGCGTTTGAGCTTACCAAAATGTTTACACAAAGGCTCTACCAGTGGCCCAGTGGTTCCGAAGACAGATTAGCCAAAGGCACGAATGAGACCGGATTCGATGCCCAAACGAAAAAGGATCCAGCACGGGCCCAGCTTCAGCTGTCGCCGGCGGTCAGGCATGCACACAATGGTGGTAAGTTCCATCTAGAATCGGCGCAACATGCGCGTTTGGTTGGTGGATTTGTGTTTTGGTGCCGTGGGACGCGAGACGATCGGGCCTTGGGGCGATCACGAAAATTGTTTATTTTAGACTAAACATGCCACCACCGAGCCCCGAATGGCGGGCAGTATGCCACGCGGGCCAAGAGATTTCGGCGAATCTTTAAATTTGGATCCACACATACCGAATTTCTTCTTCTGCTGAGCTTTTTCGGATTCGTTTCGAGCGGAAATGGCGGAGACGTGCGCGAGCGCGTGTTTACCGAAATATCGTGCCGCTCGGATTTCGGTGGACGCATACTTTCGGCTGTGTTTGGAACCGACGGCAACGGAAGCTAGTGATCGGGAGCAGAGACGCCGGTTGATAGTTTGTTTTCGTTCATTTTTAATTAAATTGGCGTCCATGGGGGGTGCTTAAGGTGGCAGCTGCCGTCTGAAAAATAAAAAAAACAACTCACTGTTTAGGCATGGGATCGCTTCGATGGTTCGCTTCACGAATGAATCATATCACGCAAGATTTTAAAAGTCGCAAAAATATCATTCGTTTATCGTTACTTAGTTTCTGGAAGGTTAAACGCTCTTGGCCAAACAATGAAAGCATCCAATTCAAATTTAAATAAAATTATAAATACATAACAATTTTGTACAGTATCCGTTCCTCTTAACCGTACTGAACAGTGTGTTTGTATATCAACACCTTTGATTGAGCCATGCAATCAACATCGGTATGCAAGTCTTACGTCCCAGAAGCTCACCATAATTGCGGAAGAAATAAATAGATCCGCCGAAGCGATTTGCATACGGGCGGTTCTTGTGAATGAAAAGCGAACCGGGAGCAGGACCGAAACTTTCATCCCCATCAAAAGCCATGCCAGCCAGCCAGCCAGCCAGCCGGCCGGCATCGTGGCCGATCATGTAGTAGGCGCACATAGCATCACGTCCCGGCGCACGTCGTGCATGTCCCTGCAACGATAACGACCGCGCTGGGGCGAATCATTAGGCAGACGGGAACGCGCGGCTAATAGATTAAACGGTTCGATAGTAATTTATTCCGCTTGTGTCAGCGGCAGTGGCATGCGGGAGATCGAAAGCGGCGAGATGGCGAGCACCGATGTCTGGTCTCTGGTCTCCGAGTTTGGCCACCCGTCGATTGGCCGTCGAGTGGGGTTTCTGCAAACGGTTCGTCGCAGGACAGATTTATCTATCCTGCGCGGAAAGCGAACTCACACGCGGGCACGATCGCGACCGCGACATCGTAATAAATCACCTCACTAACGACGCCTAATGATTGCAGATAGAGTGTGATTTAGAATATCACTGTTGGCAGTTAGGTGAAAATTAAAAGGTTATTATGCGGTCCCCGTTCCCGGTGCCGGATCGAGCCGGGACCGTTTCTCTGTGGGACATGCGGCGTTACACGCGTTGTTTGGAGGTTTGTTGCATGTTGCGTTGCCGTCGTCAGCACGGCTGCTCGCGTTTCGCTGCCGCCTCGCTCGGTGTGGTGACCCGCGCCCTCTACCTGATCAGCAGATCGATCGTGCACATTCCGTGGTGCACGATTTCGGCCCGTCCGTCCATACGGACTTGAGTTGGTAAAATAGAGCAACAACCGAGGGCTTACCGCGATGTAGGCGGTACATCCTGTATGTCGTTAGTCGTCGTTTTATTTATCTTTTCCTTCGCCCAAAGCTGATGAGGTGCGTTCGGTGGCAAGGGTTAGCGGGAAAGTCACGAAACGGTTTCGTTCACACGCGGCTGATGCAGCTTTCGGTGGGTCTGTGATTGGTGCACTGGGGGTGGTGTAAGTCGTGGCGGATGCATTATGACCGCCCCAAGGGCGCACTACCGTCACGCTGGCTTTATAATTGCAGACAAATTGTGATTAATTTGTACAGTGCAGCAGAGTCCAGCCACTATATCGATTTTACTTGTTGGAGTGTTTGCATTTGCGTGACGCTTGTGTAGGGAGGCACGCGTAGGAAACACAGTTGTCCATTTACTTTGATCACCGTGGGTAACGGTGGCAATTAATAATTCGTGCACAGCGGCTATTGATGGTGAAACATTGGTTAACAATAAATAGCACTATGAGTGAAACGAGAGTTAAATTATTATTTCCTAAGACTAAAGGGTATGATAAGAATTGTAATGTAGGAAAGAATGAGACTGAATCGGTTAAAGAACGGACTCATGAATAAACATGATACATAATTTTACAAAAGGATTACGGTTACCAAAGGCTTAGATTAAATCGATTATTGCTGTGTGTAAATCAAGTGACCGAGTCATCATATTTTCAAAACAAAGAAAGACAATCCCTTTCACTTCAAGCATGTTCAAAATGGGTGGCCCCAACAGCCACCACAGTTTGTCGAAATTCTAATTGATTTCTCTACCCTTCAATAAATGCACATTTTACGGGGGAAGTAATACATTCGCCTGGAGTTTTAAGTGCCTTTTTACAATTTAATCCCTCCTTTTCGCGTGCTAATTGTTGGAGAATAATTGATTTCTTCAAACCCTTTCGCCACTTAAGCCAGGGAGAGAAAGTGGTGCGCAACCTTTTTTTTTGTTTTCTCGTACCAAAACGTACCCCAATCAGGTGCGAATGCAGACACCATAAAGGATCATTCCTTTGCGGTTCTGTATGGCGAAATAATGTGGAACACCCGTACTACCTTACATATGGCTTACCGGTGGATATGTTTAACTGGCCCGTAAAACATACATACTGTTCCGGTTGGGCAACTCTCTAAAGCGTGAGGTTGCCATAAAACACTCGAATAATCTCGTTTTACGAGCAGCTTTGCTCTGTTGAGTGATTGTTTTCGTTTTGAGTGAGTTTGTTTTTGCAAAGAGTTTTTTTTTAATTCATTTTTGTCTTAAATTCGGAAGAAATTAATAGATGAGGTTAAAAAGGAGTTAGGTAAGGAAATTTAGAGTCGCAGTTGTAACAACAATCTTTAGCAAAAAGTCACTTTACGGTATATCAGTGTTTTGTAAAATTGAAGAACCATCGCTTGACTTAATAGTTATTTCAAGTATTTCGGAAACATATTACTAAAAAAAACGAATTACAACAAACATTGATCGCGACCATTGCAATAAAAAATTTTGCTTCAGCTTCGGTATAAGATCAAAGCGCACGAAAGATGCATGCGAAATGGTGGCAATCACAAAAAGTGCACGTCAATAATCTCTTTCGTTTGAGGTGCGCCCACAAAATGGAAGCAAATCATTAATTCATGAAGTCGATAATCCGAAGCCAGCGATTGCAGCTAATAAATATTGCATCTGAGGCGAGACACAATGCAATGGCACGGTTACTGAAGCATAATTGAATCTTCAAACATTTTTATATCGACTGCCGGTGTTGTTGCTCGATTATTGGGAGCGTGTTCTTCGCTTTTTGTGCTCTTCCAGTTTCCAAATGCTTCCGGAAAATGGTTAATACAAAATCAATTGTTCGGTGAACCCTTAATGAAACGAAATTGAAGTTTAGTTTTTGACATTTTGTTTTTTCGATGGCAAAAAACAAAACTTTTGAAATTTAGAAAGAGGTACTACATGCTTTTAACAAATGTGTACTTAAACTACATGTAGAGGATATTTATCATTCGAAAATACGTTTTAACATGCCTTTAAGGGTTACATCTCAATCCTACTCTGAGAGCGCAGAGCAGATCAAATCTTACGGAACTTCAAAGCTCACGAAGAGCATAAATTATGGATTGAGGATCGGGGTAACTACCGCGCTTGTCCGTGTGTAAAGATTTCGGAAGGCCCTTCGCATGATGATGATAAAAAGAACCGGTCAAGAGAATCGCACGCTTGCAAAGTTCAAACGAACCGCAAACGCAATCCGCACGCTTCACGGCCGTAAGTTGTCATAAATTATCGAACATTGGCGGCTCATATTTGGTGGTTTATTCATTAGAATTTTTCAACCTCATTTGACGAACATTTTGAAGCAATTGAAACATCGCTCAACCCAGAAGGGCGAGTAAATTCTGTAAGAATTGTAAGAAGAAAGAAAATACGTTTTCAACAAAAAAAA
>JXWZ01010460.1:0-11986 GCA_000956215.1 Anopheles farauti No. 4
AAAGAGAGAGAGAGAGAGAGAGAGAGAGATAAACCAACTACGAGTGAAGTACAAAGAATAGCTTGTGTTACGAAGTGACAAAATACTGTGACAACTGATGTTTTTTTTTATGTACTATGTTATATCAGTAAAAAAAAATCTAGGATTTTATGAAAGAGCGAGAGAGAGAGAGAGAAAGCGAGAGAGAGAATGCCTGAAAGAGTTAGAAAGAGATAGCGAGTGACAGGGTAAGCGAGTGATATAGAGGAGAAAGAGAAAGAGAGACAGAGACAGAGACAGAGACAGAGACAGAGACAAAGACAAAGACAAAGACAGAGACAGAGACAGAGACAGAGACAGAGACAGAGACAGAGACAGAGAGAGAGACAGACAGAGAGAAATTTTTACATGAAGACGAAGCGAAACATAGATTGTATGAACTGCTATATTAGTTTCCAATTTATCAAACTAGAAATAACATTTCTGATTTATTATTGAATATTGCATAAGGTGCATGAAACGGAATGAACGAGAGCTTTTTATAGAAATAAGCCAATCAATCAGAACAATGAAAGGTTATTATAATTATTAAAATCTAAATATAATTCGCTAGGCTCAAATGTGTCTAGATTTAAGTATTAGTATGAGTAGTGCAGTAGAGTATAAGCTTAACTTTTGTTTTTTGGAAATACTAAATTTGAAATAAAAAAGGTCACAAAAAATCAGCATTTTATGGAACAGATGATACAGACTAACAGACTAAAACATAAATAAAACATGTTTGAAATAGACAAGATTTTTTAATTGAAACAGGAAAATAGCAGGTTGTCAAAATTACAGAAAAGTAGGTACAGAGCAAGTACGGGTGAGCCAGTTTGTTAATGTAAATGACTAGCTACAACGATAAAGTTACGATAAATTCTTAGGGTTCATTGAACACAGTCGATACAGACATTTCTTTAGTTTTACATACAGTCGTATACCTCGCACTGAAAATAGCTTGAACCAATAAAAAACTTAAGACTACTGGCCGAATGTGTTTGGCCATTTGAGTTATTACAGCAGCAATATAATATAAAAGTGTTTTTCCATGAAAATTTTACAATAAATAACATGAACTAGGGTATTCAATCACAAAGAAGCTAACTAGTGAAGCTTAAGAAGAAATTTCAAGGAATACAAGAAGTTGGTGTGCATCTTTGACAGATGATGTAAACAAATGTTTTGATAATAAATAACTATAGTACGTTAACCGATTGTCAAAGAACAGAGAGAGAGAGGACAAAATAATGTTAAAATGATAACGAATGAAGTTTTAGGCTTTTCCTTGCCGTTATGTCTCATCTTTCCGTGTAAAATGAACGTTACTAGAGGACTTTTGGGCGCAACAATCAGTCGAGGTCAGTGAATTATACATAGGTTAAGGTTGTTGATATATAAAGGAATAAACAGAAAAGGAAAGTTTGAAAATTAAAAACTAAATTCCAACAAACTAGAACAGAAACGATTCGGTAAGAGAAATATAATTGGATTTATGCTGTTGGTTTGTAAATTTTTGGTAGTGGTGTAGTATTGGCGGATAAGAATTTATGATATTTGATTGATTTCCTACCGAATTTTCGTAATCATTATCAGCAGTATCACAACAACATTGGTTTCTTAGTAATGCGCGACCAGTTTTTCTGTAATTTTCGAATACAAACAATTTTAGTTGTAATAATGTTTGCAGCATATGTCATACATACACACTTACGCACACATACACCCATGAACACGCACTCACTTACATTCATACACTCATAAATTTTCTTTCAATAACATACGTTATATAAAGCAGTAGAATGATGAATAGAAACACAAACACAGATATCCACCAAATCGAAAGGAAGTGAAGGACCAGCGATTATTGTGTGAAAAAAGATGCTACATGTTTAGTAAGAATGGGTGTGGAAACGATGCTTAGAAAGGAGCGATGGAAGCAAAATTCAAAATGTTGGGCAATTTGCAGAACTTTGAAACGCACAAATTTCAAAAAACGATTTTTGTTTTTCCGGATATACAAAACTACCTGTTCGTAAAATAATGTGGGAAACACGTTAGTGAACATGGTAATTTTAAAATAGAATTCTTGTTCATGTTATGGCATGCAACGAATGAATTCCGTACATGAGGGAATATAACAAGCCGGGCCTGAGATACAACAGAAAGAGGAAACGGCCAATAGAGTTCAGAATACGGTCGACTACAATGGATGCAACGTATCGGGAGTAGAACATCGGGTTTAATGGAACATGTAAAGAAACTATGGTGATGCGCGACGGATGAGAAGAGTGAACATAGTGTAGAAGGGGACAAAGTTGGGAAAACTTTATTGAAGAACAAACAATTTAAAATACACAATTTAGCACGGAAAATACGAATGCATGGAATAAACATCAGTGGCAGATCACAATAATAGGGACACATGATATAGCACGGTATTCAGGAAAGAATGCATACACCTTGCGAGAGAGTGCAATCAACATACGATAGAGGAAACATTCAATGTATGCGATGCGGGAAAGAAGATAATAAAACAAGTTATCAAAAAGGCCTAGGAAATGATGTCGAAATTCATGGTAATGCGAGATAAAATTTTCGATGAATGTTTTAGTTTTAGTTTTAGTATTTGAATCGAATGGCAATTTTAGTAGTTTTAAACTCCGGGATGTAATAGTGTGTTTAGATCTAAGTTGATAATACCAATTGATAGCATAAGGGTCATCAAAGTACTGGCAGAGAGCAGTAAGTGCTTCCAGAGCTTCATTGACTTAGTTGTAGGGTTTTTATCTCTGCGCCGTTTTGTTGTCGGAAGGTTACAACATTAGAAGATAAAAAGAAGAAAGAAAAGAGAGCACACAACAAAACAACAACTTTTTCTCGTCGGTATGTGAGGTGGAAAAGATAAAGAAAGACATATCATTAGAGCTAGAAGGAAGGAAGAAGGACGAATGGTAGAAGAGTTTGTTGAATATTGTTAGATCAACAGGAATAATGAAAGGCACGAGCTGGGAACATTGAATAAAATACATCCGGCACACAGGGCGGGAGGTAACATACAGTGGACAAGTAACGCAAGAAAAGTTGTAGGTTATAAAGAAACACAAAACCAACAGTAAACACAAGAAATACGATACAACACAAGAAGAGAAAAGATAAGTGTCCGAGTAGAGCGAGATGTGCGAAATGGGCTAACTTACCGCAGCAAACGAGTGATATAATCGGGCCAATTGTCCGGAAACATTACGAGAAAGAAGCCGACTGCTATCAATATGATACCGGCCAGCTTCATACCGGCAAACTGTGCCCCGTACAGTACAATATCGAGAGCTGCGAATGAATCAGATCGAATAAAAAAAAAGATACTCGATAACGTACAATGCAAACGGATCCATTGCGAAGTGTCCGTTTTCGACCGTTCCGAGATGAATCAAACGTATAAACTTACCGGCCGAAACGGGTACAGCTGTGATGAGCCCTAGAGTGACGAACATGTTGTACGTAACTGCACTGCTGAACTGTGTAAGGATATGAAACACTGTGGTAGAAGAGACGAGGCGAAAGTTTTTGTTAGTATATGAGAAATTTTATAGAATAAAGTCTAATAATCAATTTCTAACACATTTCTAGCCGAGCCTACGAATATTCTCCCGATCTAAATCGGCCAAATTTATTGATAATTGGTAGATTACTAATGTATTCATAATATGTACTTGTTTTACTATTTACACTAACGGTCCAAGGAAAAAAACACTCCTAACGCACAAGTATATCGTTAGTTGACACCTAGAAGGCTATTTACAGGTTTTGTTGAACACTTTCCTAACTTTTGCCCTGATTTTAATAAATATAATAGTACATAATATGATTAGTTAGTGACTTGAAATCTTCCTATATAAAAATAAATAAATTAATTAATTCTTTATTACGACGAATGCAATGTAATGTAATGTAAACGTTATTCTTAATGTTTTTAAATTACGGTATTTCTAAAAATGGAAACAACTGAAGATTTCGCAAAAATGTGGTCGCTTTCCTAGGGTTTATATCTTTAGACAAAAAAAAACAAACAATATTGGCTTCTTTCTTTGCGTTAAATTATGCTTACCTAGCAACAACACACTGGCCATCAACAACACCACCCATGGGAGTGTCTCCCAGGGCATGATTTCTGCGCCAGTAAAGTAGAGCGCAATGCATACCGGCCATAAGATGGCCGCATTCAGGAAGCCGATTATCGAGAAGGTGAACGCAATCTGTCCGACGGGTGGATCACCCATCACCTTGCGAAACATAACCTTGAAGACGGCGTATCCTGCAGCAGCTAGAGCCGCCAAAACCACACCACCTAACGTCGGACTACCCGTAATACCATCCATGTACGCTAGTAGCGCAATACCCGTATCGCACAGTATCACAGCAACGATCTGTAGTGAAAAATGGAAATGTATTACCCATTTTGTGGCCCATTTTCGACGTTTATCCAGTGTGAGACATACCCGAACGCCAACAAACTGTTCTTGAAGTATCACCCAGGCCAACAGATACACGCAGGCAACATTTGTAGCGAACAGTGCCATCACGTCCGTGGCCAGTAGGGCCTTGAGCGAAAGCGCGTACAGATAGGTGGTGAGCAACCATAGGATGCAGAACGTGAGGCAGCGGTTCAGGAAGCGCCCGATGGTAAAGCCCCGGTCACGGAAGCCCCGCAAAATTTCGCCCAACACTTCGCCCGTTCCATCACACTTCTTAATCGCAACCCGACCAAGAATGTAGATCGGGAAGAAGAGTATCGCAAAGTTTGTACAGAACCAGGACGCAAAGAAGGGTGCATTGAAGACGTGTGCCGTAACCGGGGGCGTCACTCGATCGGACGTTATGATCGGTTTGGCCGTCGAGGGCAGAAAGGAGGATGTCGGTCCGAACCCGTGTACGATCATGGCCGAGGTGGAATTTTGGTCTGTCGTCGCTACGCCCGGAACCGCATCCGTCGTACCGTCGGTGATGAACGCGGTCAGATGTGGGGGCAACGTGGAAGCGTACGTGTTCCGGCGTAAGTACAGGAACTTGATGCAGTGTGTTGCACCGACCCACGATGCCGTTACCAGTACCGTCACGCACACACCAAAGTACATCTTCTGTGCTAGCTCCGAGCAGCACGAAGCACGGCAGGCCTTTAACCGCGTGGTGGAAGGAGGGCTCGATGGTGGCGGGTTCGCTGAGCCGGAGCCGCCACCAATACCAATTCCAAGGCCTCCGCCGCCACCGAGGAGTGCATGAGGTTGGGAGGTCGGCGTATCACAGCCACCTGCACCACCATGTATTCCACCGGTCACCGTGATGCCGATCAGACTGTCCTGACCATCGTGCTGGCTGGAGGTCACCGAATCGGAGTGCGTAATCTGTGGCACATTGTTCGTGAAACCTCCGAAGGGTCCATTTGGGGAGTCTCCTGGGTAAACGTAATGATATGAAGCAAAGTGCACGGATTAGACCCAAACGAAAGAAATGCCGGCAGAAAGGAAGACCAACCTGTCACGACGACAGAAGGGGCACGGACGCGTTTTGGGTTGAAGATAGCCGGTATTTCACTGTCCCGAGTCATGGCGTTCTCTACCATCTCCGCTGTGCCTTGTTGCTCGACTTGACCTTACTCGACGACACGATGCTCCAGTTGAACATTTTAGGCGCACTGTAACGACTCTAAAAAAGATATGTTTGTTAAACGTTTTTCTTAGAAGGAAATTATAATACTAATGTTATTAATTTGCGTTTTTTCAAAATGATGAAATTGTATGATATGTAGTTTAATTTAGAATTTAGGTAAGTAACTTAGTAATAGTATTTAAATAAATTGCCTCCAAACAATAGTAGAACATGGAATATATATTTTTAGTTCCGAAACCTGGTATTGATAGTTAAAAGTTATGGTCGTTTTCATCACACATACACTGAAATACAACCAAGCAGTGAATGGTAGCTCAACAATATTTCAGTTTTATTCATTATTTCATTATTTTTATTTCGAAAAAGTATTCATTATATATATGATATATATTATTCTGTCATAAAATTATATTTTACTAGGCCAATTTCTTTTTATTCATGTTTTATAGAGCTTATCGTTAATATTCTGGTTTTGAATTTCTAGAATGTTCGTAGTATAATAATGCATTCTATTTACGTTTAAATTATGGAACTGATTTTACATTTCTATATTGAATCCTACAACAAGAATTGTAACATTACAGTGCTCTTCTCAGTTCGGCCTAAAACACTGTTCATACTTTTAATCACATCGATTAGAGAAAGGTAGCGAAAAAGGTGGAACCCGTCACGATCATTTTTAGCCATTAAAAATCTCTAAAATAAAGTAAAAATAGCAATTGTAGCAGAAATAATCAAAAACCATGATAACATTGGATGATAAAACACGTTGACTATTCCCATGCAGTGTACATTTTTAATGTAAATTTTGTCAATTCATCCAGAAGTGGAACTTGCACATCGTTTTTTTTAGCTAAGAGCAGTGTGGCATGGCTGACGAATTCCCCAGTGATAGTGCTCCGTGCATTATTTTAAAAGTTCCTCCAGTAAACAACGAAGTACCGGAGTTCCGGCATGGTCTTTGGAACGTTGCTTCTCTCTTTATCTCAAAAGATTAGTTTTGATTTATGACTGCGATTGCGACTAGAGATTGAATAAAACGGAGAAAGAACAGGGCTTAGATAGCTTTTTCTCAGCAGATTATTCCGTTAGCAATGCTATGAAGCGTCTGGAAAATTGCACAACATTGGGTGTGTAGGCAGCTGCTTAATTTAATGCTAAGGTGTCAAAGAAGATGGACACTTCTGAAGCCATGGTTATGTTATGTGTTGTACTGCTGTGCTTTTAATTGGCAGAGTTATTGATTGAACTCAACACAATAAAGTAATCAATCTTTAAAATCCTTCTCCAGTCTATGGGTAAAAATGAAATCATAGACTGTGTCGCACCTGGGTAAACTAACCGTAACACTTTCCCGCCCAAAAGCTCATGCGCGAGGTGTGCCATGGTCGTCACTGCATTGGAGACAATGTTGAGACAAAATTTCGTGCCTTACGGAGTCCATTAGTTGGTATGTCCTTCCCCTTGTGGCTTGCCCGATCTGTTCGCCACGGCCTAATCAGTCACGGCTGAACGTTTTGGCCCTACGTGTAGCTTGACAACTTGCACGACGGATCGCTGAATGCGATTTAATTCTTTTCTAACGCATTTTCATCGCTGCGTGTTCTCGATGGAGCGAACCATAAATCATAGCTCGGTCAATGAATCTGGTTCCAACTAGATACACGCCGTGCCCTTCCCAAACCAAAAATGAGGTCCCTGGTACGCGGGACATCAAACGGGGAAGAATTTGACAAAAAGTGAAGGGACACTTGAGAGATCCTGTAAAGATTGCTGTACTTAACGCTGTTTAAGTTAGTGATCTGAGAAAAACATGTTACAAAAAGTGTCAAAAACAAAACTTTATGAGACTAGCCTGTTAACACTAACGGTCAATTTGATGTCGATTGCACTAAAATGGTTCGAGCTATCAGTATGGAGCTTACCTAACATATTTTATTAGTATTCTAAGTTTTTTTTTCAATTTTAAATCCATTATGCTACTCATATCATCCATACTTGGTCTAGTTGTAATAAGAACATAACACATTTTTAAGCTGTTTTTATCCGTTTGATCCCGAATCCTTTTAACGATACTTTCATGTAACGAATTTTCACCAATTTTTAATGAATTTTTTAATTTAACGAATAGGGGAAAAGTTAACCGAATTTTTCATATTAATTTGAACCCGACTGCACAAAACGCGTGGTTTTCTCTACAACGGTTTGAAAGAGAGAGGTTTTCTTTACACAAAAAATTAACGAATTTTCTAAATCCTAAATCCATTCAAAAATTCAAAAATTTCATTAACAAATTGTCAAAAAATGCCGACAAAAGTCTTTTGTCAATTGATACAAAAAATTAACGACAAAAGTATTAGTGCGTCTAGTGTTAAAACATTCTTTCCAAAAACCGCTATGTGTGGGCTCGAAACTTGGCCCAGACAGGTGACATAATTCCGTCCGCATGGGGTGGAGAGGTAAGAGAGTATCGAGAGCGCCAACGGAACCAGCGCGGGTTTGGAGCAGGTATAGTTTTAATCGCACCAAATCTTCAAACTCCTGACCACGTTCAACAAAAACCAACGAAAAGCAACAGCAAACAAAAAAGGGAAGGGCAGTTTCTTGAGAGGCTCGAATCGAAAACCGCGCGCGGAAGGAGCGCGAGCAAGCGAGAGAAATGAGCCGAAAAATTGCAATCGCATTTGAAACAAGCGCACCACGGGGTGTTGGGCAGCTGGCAGGTGGTGCCTAGAGCATGTTGCGCGCCTCAACCATCACGGGGAGCTCAGTTACGAACGAGCACCATACGTAAACGCAAGTGCTAACAGACAGGTGCCAGGCGCACGGAACGATTCGGTAGTCGGTGCGTGTCATCGAATCGTTTCCACGAGGAAACAAGAGTTGCAAATACATCCGAGGTGTGCAGTGTACGACTTACATCCAAGAATGCATCGCGAGTATTTTTTGGTTATCAAAGCAGTTAAGTGAATTCGGCCTAACAGTGCCATCGACGCCCGGGTGTTTTTGTTGTGTGCATGCTAGTACTGGCCTATTTGATACGAACGAAATCGACGAACCGCAGCACTGAGCTAATCTACGGTAGAAAAAAAAAACAAAAAACTATAACGCCGTGTTAAACAATCGACTAACTTAGCGCCGGTGGACTCATCCATCGTTACGCCATACTTTGCGTGCAAGTAACGGACGAACGTGAACACAGCGAATCGAATTCAGTCTCGAAATCGTTCAACGTACAACATTTTAGATAGCATCCACATCCAGAAACTCTCAAGAGAATACAACGATGGCTAAAGTGAACCCTACCGGATGTTTCACATTTCTTGGATCGTGGCTCCTCGTGACGGTAAGATTCGGGTAACAAATTATTCAAGATATTCTATCGCAATCATAACCTGCAAGTGTTCAATGTCCCCAAGCTGCGGGTTGATCTGATCGATCGTGATCGCTAGGAACCTGCCTGCCCGAAAAATGCTTCGTTTGTGTGAAGCACGGCTGATGTAACAAAAATCAGTAAACTTTTCTCCGCCCGTGGAATGATTAATCACGATAAGTTTCCTGATCTTTTATTATTTTTTACCATCTATAAACCCATTTCCTGCCGACCAGCAACAAGTGGCCAAAGCGTGCCGGTGTGTATATGTGTACCGACGGTGAAAAGTAATTGGGTATAATTGCAGTAGTAATGCGTGCGAGCATAATTCGGCCCAGATTCGTGATCGTTTTGGCTATGCAGCGGTTGCCCGAATTGTTGGGCGCGTACGAATTCAATTATATACTGTTTACAAAGGCGTACAATTCCTGCAGTTTCAGTAAATCAATGCAAATGATGCTTAAGAATGTTCCTAATTGTTCCTCTCTGTATTGCAACCACAAAAGTAAAACTTTTGCTCGATATCGAATTCAAAACATAAATTAAAATGATCCAGTTTTACAACTGGATAATCAACTGTTCGTAACTGTTATTTTTTATGCTAATAAAAAATAATGAAAACGTAATTTGATCCATCAGCGGTTGCATCATTTTTCGTTTTGAGTATTCTGTAAATGTTGCAACTTGATCCTATATAAACGATACAAAATTATCATGTCAAAGTTACGTTACACGAAGAGATTGCGATTGACCAAAAAGTCTCGGGGCAACCGATCCGTACCAGACGCACTACAGGTCCAACCCCATAGGGCTGCTGGTGCTCTGGAGGTCACCTGAAGCTATATTTACATCGAGTTTTTGCTCTCGGTACGCCTCCGTTTGGTTCGGTTTCCTGCTGGTAATTGACAAACGATTGAACCGCCGCTCCAAAGCCGTCGAAAGGAGGTGAAAACAGATTTGAACCGGCAACACGCCACCATACCGTTACAAGTTGCACGCGAACTGCACCACCCGATGCAGCCGGATAGAGGATGGAGAAGGGCGTTCGAAGGCCTTCCGGGCCGGAGGGTTCCACACCTGGACATTCTGAATCAGTTGGTCGTCTGCCAGCTGACGAAAGAAGGCGAAAGTGTTTCAATCATAACGCCGACTGGTTTGCTTGACAAAACACCAGTTGCGGACAAAAGTAAAGCCTTTTTTGCTTGCATGCTAATATTTGATGAATATTTATGATTAATGGTAGTGAACTGAACGCAAGAAGACGCTTTTCACAAACCAACAACCAAAGGATTGCCGAACGTAGTCGTAGTTACTCATTCGTACATGAGCGGATCATTTGCCAGTAACCGGCTGATTATGCTTTTTTGTTTGTTCGTGAATGTCCTAAACGTTATTAGTTATTCATTTTGCGACTTAAGTACCGGAATACAATTTAACTATCGTTTAAATGAGAAGAATGATGATACGCATACCATACGATTAGTTATTGCTTCGCTTAAGCTCATCAATCTGCTGAGAGAGAACCACAAAAATAGATCTATGCTCGAATAAATGATTAATAACACCATCAGTTGTAATTTATGAATTTCTCAGAATTTGAAAATCTTCAGATACTACGACGTTTCATATACTATGATAGACTATAAAAGCACTTAAAATTATACATAATTTGTGCTCTGATACGGATTTGCTGCAATTAGCCTTTTAAATCTTTTGTGTTTCATTTTGATAGAAAAATTCATTACTTGACACAAATGGATCTTACAGTTAGTGTAGATGACGTTACGAATTCGCTTTGCGTGAAACGTGTGAACACAATTTCAACGACACGCTAACGATACCTTCCCAAAAAACGCACACCTTACATGCTAGGGTAAATTCTTACCGTCCGTTCATAAAGGGTTGCAAGCCACCGGTTTCCCCACATCCCAGCAGCGCTGGAAATTGGCGTGAATTTATGGTAAATTAACTTCCACAATCGGCTCGCATCATTGATCTCGCAGCAGTGCCTCATGATGCTTATGCAAACGATCGTCAATTGTTTAGCGTTCAAGCTTTGCTGCAGATAATTTGGACTAGCGAAATACCGAAATCAGTGCATGTAACGAAATTTAGTACGCTGTTAAAATTAAATTGTCAGTAGCAAAGGATGATGAAAAAAACCAGTAAACCAAGATGAAAAAAGCTGATTGCATATCTTAGGGCTTTTTAAACCTGTTAAGACACCGAAAATAAAAACAACGTCTAGTTTGTTTTCCATTTTTTGACTATTTAATATACTTAGCTTAAAAATTCAACAGTGAGCATCGTTCTATTAAACATTAGTCACTAACAACATCTTTGTCATTATGTTCTATTAAAATGCAATTTTGAATCCACGCATAAATCGAAGAAGACTCCACATGATGAAAGAAACAGTTCAGCTTCTTTTCCGTACAGCTCGTATAATCTGAGTCGATTTAATGCGACAGATCCAAATTAATGTAACCTGTCAGTAGACGAAACCGGAAACCATCAGCACAACACTGTCGATACCTTTTGCAGTAGATATTGACGGATTTAACAGTCTATTAGTCAAGGTAAATCATATGCTTGAACGTGTCGTGGCGTTACGATATGTTTTGTTTGGTTTCCACTCTAACAGGTTTACATGGCAATAACACACGTATAAAAGTTTGTATAGTCACCTCCAAGAAACGTGGAATGTGGGGTCTGCTAGTCTGCTAATTTAAGATTAGCCTCCAAAAAAATGCGTCCCCAACGATCTGGGCAGAAGTTGATTGAGCAGTTAATCCTAATGTTTGGTCTAAATTGAATTCATGGCGATCAAGTGGCAGCTATGGTGTGGCTGCTGCTTTTAACTCTAATACTTGCAGCTTCGGTACATTCGTTTTTTGCTAAGTACCCGACCTACGTCCAGTAGACAAT
>JXWZ01010461.1:0-11569 GCA_000956215.1 Anopheles farauti No. 4
AAAAAGAGTAGCTAAAAAGCGCTGTCAGGAACAAATAGTACCCTCATCACGTGCAGCTAGAGCCCACCTTCGGGTTATGAAGTGTCATTCTTGTGCATGCAATGCCAGCAGCGTGCCGTGATTCGGCTCATTTCGACCTTCACGTGTGGAAATAGTTGTTTCTTTTCGCCCACCGGTGCCAAACAATATACATTAGTTTTTACTTGCGCGAAGTAAAGTGGGTAGCCAGAGCTGCGAGCTGTGTGTCGTTTGCAAACTTTTTCGCTAAATTTACTTTTGCGCCCGCAAAGTCGCTCAAATATTTGCCCAGCTGGCCATGGGAAGGATTCGCTGCCAGCAGTAGATAACATTGATGGGGTGTTTTCCCTCGGCGACAGCGAATGTTGCGTGTGCAAGTGTTGTATGTACAGGCGCTTGGCCGCAGGACCGAAGGACGAAGCGAAAGAAGGCTTTTGCATGGTGGCTTTTGTTGCATGTGGTGCGTCAATGGTTGAGTAAGCATACGTCAACCTCAACAAGTTGATACATGCACTGTGTGACAGTAACACGGCACACCAGTTTAGTCCTCAGTGTTGCTCTGTGCTGGAAGGGCACAGGAGGTGTGTTTTGGGTAGTTTCACAAATTTTCACCTCACTTGTAGAGCGTAAGGGACGTGTTCTAATGGTTTGTACGCGCTCGCGCTCAAATGGTTCCACTTTCCGATGCCAACGGACGGTGGTGTAAGTGTATTTGGCCGCTGACGGTCGTCTTGGTGGGGTCGTCCGACCAGGGTCAGCACATCCATCAGCACCAGTTTAGCGAAAACGGAGAGCGCGTGGTGTTTTTTATTTGCTGACATAACAATCAAAACGCGTCCACGCGATCGGTTATGGCGACACTAATGATTTAAATAATTCCTTCGAACGGATTCGAAATCTCTTGCTGAAGCCCGACCTGAGCGACATGGACCAACATGGACACCGAAAGTGGTTAACGGTGGCAGCCGATTGGCCGATGCAAAGCGTGAACTATTAGGTGTGCAAAAATAAAAAAAAAAACGAAGGGGAACAAAGATTCCGAGTGGTAGCTAGTACTAATTGCAGCGGAATTTTGCGCCAGTGCACTTAAGTGAGTGAGTTATAGATCCGATGGCAGCAAACGGGTAATGGCGATCTTATCGGTGACGTGTTGAGGGGCCAATTGAGCGGCCGGTACAGCGCGCAGCAAGTGTCGCACAATCCAGGCTGATTGCTTCACGGCGACAATAAGATTCAAAGTTTGCCGGTTGAGGCATCACCGGCGCATGTTTCGCGCTCATGCGAACAGTACCATCGCCAGACTGTTAGTTCCATCAAGCTCAATTAGTGACCGCTGGTGGAGCTGGTGCCTGGCTGGCCGTAACGATTTTGACTTTGCCGCGCAAATGTTTCAACTTACCGGCAGAAGCCAACCGGCGGTGGTCGGCGGTGCATCAATGCGTGATCGGTTCGCATGTCAATTAGTGCGGCAAACTCTGCCATCGGCCGGTACAGTTGATTCGTGTGATTAAATCGTATTGTTGTATCCTTCTCTTTGGCAACTCCTTCGTGGGTTTTGCTTGCCTTTGACGCACGATGGAACCCGCGTACGCCCTACCATTGCGCCGCCATCCGATCACGGTGACCACGTTGCAACTGCAAACTGCCGGACCCAGCAGACTGTTCAGTGCAGCCAGCTCCGATTCGATAAGATTCCACTCGAATCTCTCCAACCAAAACGATACCGATCTGCGGGTGTCGATTGACAATACCTGCACGGACTCACTGGTGACTGCACTGGACGATGAGGCCCTGCTGATCACGGACTACATGAACGACATGGCTAAATCAAAGGTACGTTTTCTCACGACCGATGCGAGATATTTGCGAGCGCTTTTTCACACTTCATTTCATTCTCTTCCGCTGCGTACAGGTACATTTTGATGACGTGTCCCTCTATGGTACACCGAAGGAGGAACCGCTTCCCAATATTCCTCCTTCCATAGAGAAACCGTCATCAAACTTCTTAAAGAATCAGCTACAAGCATGGTTCCAACCGACCGACAATCGGCTCGCGATGAAGCTGTTTGGCAGCAAAAAAGCATTAGTGAAGGAGCGAATTCGGCAGAAAACGGCTGGCCACTGGGTCATACATCCGTGCAGCTCGTTCAGGTACGTTCGTATCGAGCACGATCGAGCGTGACAACATCATTTCTGTATATTTTTATTTATTTTTTTTTCGTTTGTTATTTCACAGATTTTACTGGGATTTATGTATGTTGCTTTTGCTAGTAGCAAACTTGATCATCTTACCCGTAGCAATATCGTTTTTCAACGATGACCTGAGCACCAGATGGATCGCATTTAACTGCTTGAGTGATACAATCTTCCTTGTCGATATAGTGGTCAATTTTAGAACAGGTAAAGTCGTGAAAAGCGCCCTTGGAGTCCGTCACACCAACTAACACGTACCACTTTCCCGGGTTTTCCCGGGTCTCTTTCTCCCACCGCAGGTATAATGCAGCAAGACAACGCGGAACAGGTGATACTCGATCCGAAGCTTATTGCCAAGCATTATCTGAAAACGTGGTTTTTCCTCGACTTGATATCGTCGATACCACTCGATTACATTTTTTTAATATTCAATCAGGTAAGATTGTAACGGTGTGCGTTGGAAGACCTACTTGGCTTGGTAGAATTCTGTGTACTTTCTGTGTAATGTAGTGCAAAGTGTACCCGGAGTGGAAGTAAAGTCATTATTTCTCAATAAGTTTAGCAATCGATATACTTACTCATAGTGCTTGTCAGAGCTAATTTTCTCCGTTTTTCTCTCTAAAACGCTTCGGTTTATATTTAACCTACACCCGTAACCTTTTTTTCGTTTCAATCCTCGTGCTTTTATTATAGTGCGTGTGTGTGTGTGTGTGTGTGTGTCAATGTTGCCCTACGCTTCCTAGTATTCAGCAGATCGCTAAGCTTTACACGCATGCCCTTCCTAGACCGGCGAGTTTGTCCAAATTAATTTTTCCTGTTTTGTTTTTTGTTTCTTTTTTCCAGATGCAAAAGTACAGTCAGGTAAGGAAGGCATGGATTACGTTTTTCCGTCGCCAGTTGAACATTAGGTTTAACTCGTAAAGTAATCGTTTGTCCGAACGCCACCGAGGGCGGCTTCCCCCCTTTTGCTAGCGTTTGACGTGTTTTGAACACCTAGGCGTGATGTAGTTGACAGTATTTGCTCCAGTATTTGTGGTGCGCAGATTGTGTCCGTTGGATGTGTTTCGTTCTTTTTTTGTTTTTGTTTTTGTTTTCTTTTTAAGTTCAATTTATTACATTGATATACTAGCCTCTGAATAGCCGAAACTCTCACGCCATAACGCAAAATAAAGCAGTTTTGTCATGTCTTGCAACCTAACCTACATACGTTACGTCCCCCGTGCGTCCCGTGGCCAGACTATCTCACCTCACCCTTCGTTGGGTTCGTTTTTCGCATTTCAGGATTTTTCCGATTCATTTCAAATATTACACGCTGGCCGAGCCTTGCGCATACTTAGATTGGCCAAGCTGCTGTCACTAGTGCGGCTTCTGCGGCTTTCTCGGCTTGTGCGCTACGTCTCGCAGTGGGAGGAAGTCTATGTAAGTACCGACCGGTTTTGGGTAACACCAACTCCAACCATCCAACGATACCCTTACATACCTTACTTACGTTACGTTACGTTACGTTACCCACTTTTGCGTACTTTGCTGTGCTAAATGATATATCGACACATATACACTCAGCTCAAACCAATATCGCCATGTTTTACATTTTCAATACAGTTCTCTCGCCGTTTTCCGCCAAAAATATGCTCTTCTACTTGTTTGTTTTTGTGTTCGTGGGGATATTACGTTTGTGTTTACGTTCTCGTTTGATTTCTGTCCGTCTTGCGTTATCACTTTTCCATCCCGTTCTTCTGTTCAATGTTCGGCTCCAGCTGTCCGTTTTTACTGCTTTACTGCTTCAAGCAACATCGATGTTCATCCAACGATCACGTACAGCGTTCTGCAATGTGACATTTGTGTAATTGTTTCACATATTTATTTCTTGTCGTATCTGCCATGCGCCGGTTACTTACAGCTTCAAATGGATGTGATTAAAAGTTCGGTTTCTGGTGAAGGCCACTGTGCGGCCAGCCGCTACACCGTGCACACTAAATTGCGACAGAATTTTCACACAGCATCACCATTACACACGTCACGCACACGCACATGAAGTCTACTATCGACTTGGCATATTGTTTTGGCATTCGTTTATAACACTACACCTTTACTAAACGCATCTTAATCGTTCATAGACAGCAAACACACTTTGACCTATTTGATTAGAAACACATTTTTTTAGCTCCTATTAAGGATTACACTCGTAAAATTGGCCATACCATGTTTTAACTGTTTTCACACAAATTTAACGCTCCACAATGCCGGACAAAAAAAGGCAGCATACTGCTGTTTACAGTACATACTAAACAATTGATCTATACACACAGAAACACGTTCGGTATGCAAAATTTACCTCACCTCATAGCCACAACACAAATGCTTTCGAAAGCTGCACGTGCTGGTATAAGATTTGTTTTTGATCGATCGCGCGGCGTAGGGCAGAATCGGAAGTTTGCAGAACCAATAGAGGCTAGTGTGATAGCAACCTCTTCAGTTTGAACATTGGTAAGCAGCGGGGAAGCATTGTGGAGCGGTGCGGTTTTTGTTCTTCCAAAATCATCTTTGACAGTGGTCGCTGCAATGTTTTTTTTTCTTTTTTTTTTTACAATATCGTGGCAAATATTTCGCACAAAATTTAAACATCGGGAACCGGTGACCGATATAACTGTTCAAGGTTATGGAGCAAATTTCTTCTCCCAACTGCAGCACTACACACCCACAGTATAGTAGCGCGCGTATAGCGAAAGTCAGTTAGGCCGTGCGATGCTGTAGCCCTGTTCAGTACGTTCAGTTTTCACGGGAGGGAAGTACCTTATGATTGGTCGTTAGCATTATTCCCGCTGCTCGAGTGTGCTCTACCGCTGGCTAGATATTGTTCTGTGAATCTTAGACCTTAACGTTTGTGTCTGTATGTGTCGTGTTTGTGTGTTCTGTTAGTAATACAGTTTAGAAATGAAAACGTGAATCGGTTGTTTTGGTTGCAAGATCGACTTTTTGTGGCCACCGGTGATCGCAGCCAAGCTGCTTCGTTTCAGCAAAATATTTGCTGCCCAATTTGGCCCGTACCAAACAACTGAAGATCGAGAGCTCAAGCCACATTAGAACCGATCTTTCCATTAGAACCGATGTTCGTTATCAAAGCCACGAAAGCAACAATTTAGTAACTCTGTTCTCTATGTATTTGTATGTGTGTGTGTGTTGTTAGCTGTGTTTAAAATCGAACAAGTAAAGTCGAATCAGGCAAACGAGATAAATCCACGAGAGCCTAAAACCAAAAAAACAAAAAAAAACATTCCTATAAGGGCCATATCCCGCCATATCCATTCATCAAGCCAAACGTCACGGGCCCACAGTGGTCGCCTCGGTTTCGGTTTTCCGTTCACTCCCTTTCGCTCTCCCCCTCTTAAATAGTGGTTTAAAACGCAAGCTTTCACAACCAGTAAATCATAGTTTCATATCGGGGCGGGAGTTGCGTGCCAATATTACTATCGATTTTTGTCTTTCTTGTCACTGTGTCACGGTTTGGGTGATATTCGTTTTTTAACGTTCGCTTGTTACTGCGCACAACCCAGTCACCCATTGTTATGTTAAACTGCACGCAATACCATCCACATTCGGATATATTACTGTTGATAAGTTTTTGCTGGAAATTAAAAAAAAACAATACTACATGTCGGTGAAACTATATGCTTAAAATTGCAACCGGAAAGAGAAAGTAGCTCCAGGCTCCTCGGCTGTGCAATGAAACATTCGAAAATGGTTCATTCGGCAGGGGAGAAACAACATACGTTTTGCAACACATTGTCATTTGTGATCAGCTGTGAAACATAAGAACGGAAAGTACTGCGCACACGGGCGCCAGCTTCACCTGGCAATCGGGCAAAACGAAAATTGAACATCCGGCGAGCAAACGAACGAGAGCTACGATATCTTGCTGGTGACCACACGTTACATTTGCTTCCTAGGAACGCCTTCTAGTGTTGCTGTCTCTGTGTGTTTCGTTGATATACCTTTCAGTTGAGCTCGTGCGTTTGTTTTGTGTACCACTTATGGAAGTATGTTTAAACAAAAAAAAAAAAAATTACAACATCATCTCAAAACTGCACATGATGAGTCCGGGTGTGTGTTTTATCGACTACGATCACATTATAGCTATAAGTAATTACTATCGATTTAAAGTGGAGAAAAAAAAACTCAACCATCTTTTATTTTATTGTTGTCATTTCCTTTTCGTACGATTTCAGTTCCCTTAATTTTGAATCCCCCTCTGCATCCCCCTCGTTACTCATTAGTCGATTATCTTATCCGTCTCGTTTTTTGAGTTTTGTCAAATTTCTTTTTTTTTTTATGAGTTTAGAAAGTTTACCTTTTTGTTTCGTTGTTTTAACCATCTTCCGTACAACCAACCACATCGTAATAACTCCCATAGTTGCCCGTTTGAATGTTTGCTACCTACATCACACGCCTATTACCCATTACTCAACCACCGTACAGCCAAATAACCGATCATCCACCACCACAACCACAACCACCACCACCAATCGATGCCATTTTCCCATACCACACCCTACTACGCATTAATCAAATAAAACCGTCATTTTTTTAATCGATTATTTTATATACAACTTTAGATACTTCAAAACCTACAAAAAAAGCATTCTAATCGAAGAGGGAGATCCTTTCAAAAAGAAAAAGCTAAAGGTTTTTCTAAGAGCAGCCTTATTTTGAAGGTAATTAAGAGAAAGAGAAAGCGCTTTTACTTCATTATTTTTACCGTTTGTTACATACTTGAATTAAAAAAAAAAAACGCTAGAAACCATTCGGTAAATAATCGTTTATCAGCAGAATCTGTTCAATTTGCTTATTTCGCTTTTATATACGCTTAGTCAACCAGTTTTTACTTTTTTACATTTTTGCTAGTAAAGCGATCTTTGCATTTACCGCGCAAATTTATTATCAAACAAACGAAGGCAGTGTTAATATACCAAATTGCATCTTGCATTGCATTGCGGCTTGTTTATATAGCAAAACTTTAGCGCAAATCAGTATGTCATTAGTGATACAAAATCAAAAACCATAGAACAAAACCAAAAAAAAAATAAAGCAAACCATCTGCAAGCACATCGGCACTGGCGAGTTTGTGAATAATAGTTTCGAGCCTGGCAAGCGAAAGCGGCCACCGTTGATTAGATACGCAACGGTGTGCGGTTGTTGTTGTGTGTAAATGTGTTTTTTTTTTCTCTTATAAATTCGGCTCATCTTACCATTAAACGGTCGTGTAAATTGCGAAACAACCACACTAAAGCGAGCATTAAAAGGCAAGTAGATAGACAGTTGTAAAGCCATGCCTTCCTCACACACGATGGTGATCAGGAGATTTGGTCTTTGCATCACACGATTTTCATTGCAATGCGTTTGTTTTGCAAAAGGCCAGTGTTAACTTTTGTTGTTTTGTTTTTTTGCCTCGACAATTTTTGCGTGAATGAACTGTGTGTGTGTGTGTGTTTTTTTTTCCTCAACAATAATTTATACCTTCATCGGTTACGTTTCATGCCAGGAGTAGCTGTTACTTTTTGAAGACTATATATTTAGCATGTTTTACTATTAGTAGTAGATAACGGAATGTTTAATTCTTATCTTTTCATGATGCATTATTTCAATGTAATTCTACAACTATTACCCACATTTTATGCAATTTATAATGATCCGTAATGTTGCGTACTCCGTATGTAATGGCTGCCACTATCTTCGATGGTTGTACTCTCTATATCTTCGCGTATTTATACTGGACCAGACCAGGTCTAGCAATGTCTCGCTGAGCAAATCTGCCGAGTGTGGACCGTATCACAAGACCGTGTGCGTCTCATCATTATTATCTGTTATTAAATCATTAATAATAAAGACAGTAATGTAGGAAGAGCTTTTGTTACTCAAAAATGTTCAACCCGTGCCGAGTGTTATATGTTATACCTGCAGGTATAACAGATTAGAACAAGATTCTTTCGAGCATTTTCAAACTAAATTTGAAACGAGTAAAGGACACCCTTCGAAAAAGTGTATGTTTTCGGGTGAAAAGCTTATTTTTTGCTTTATGTTTCTCTATAAATTAAATATTTAACTCATTCAAGTCATAAACAAACTGTCGCTTTTAAAACAAAATGCAAAATTGTTTAACCGAATTAGCACAGCGTCTAGTTAATTACGATAGTAAATTAGATCAAACAATAAAATACTTTACAAACGCTATTGACAAAATCTATCGCTATCTATCATGCTAGTTGTTGTAGGTGGTAGTCATATTTTACTACAAATTCTGACCACACTGGCACACTGGAGAGCTGTGTAAAACGAGCTCTACTGGTGCTGTGCTGGTGCCGTACTAGCATAAGTCACGTATTGTTCTCTACTTAGTCCTCGGTTGTGTTCGATTGTTTTGCAGTTTCCCTGTTAGCCCTTTTATTGTCCCTCCCCTGACAATGTTATCGAACGTCCAAACCAGTTGGTAGCGCTCCACTGTGGTGCCAGCCGATCGAACTAATTAATCAGAAAAATGGAAACAAAAGCTCATTATCACCCGAGCAGCCTCTCCAACCCGGGCCCCGGGATGCCTTTGCATCCTTTCGCACCGTGATCCTTTTATCGCAAGCGTCCCTTTGACAAGTAGGCTGTCCTTCATCTCCCTCTCCGGCTGTGCAAGAACTAACTCGCAAGGAACAAAAAGTGTCTTAAACCTTCATCTTTCACCGCCTGCTGCCTGCTCTCCTCTTCCAAGGAACTTCGAAATGAATGAAAGCCAAAGCAACAAAACAGCACGAAACACCAACAACACGTACCTTCACCAAATCCAGCGTCGGTAGACTAGGCTGCTAGGTGCGAAACTGTTCTCCGTTCGCACGCTCCATGACTCAACACATTAAAGTGGCTTCATCAATCATCATCCATCGCGTAATCAACTTACGGCGATATATTGCATTAATCGATACTATTACTATTACTACTACTACCAATACCACTACTGATACTACTAATACAACTACTGCTTCCGCTTCAGCTGCTCTCGCTGCATATTCTATTTCATCTTTATCGTATTGTACTATTTTCACATGGCTCGTAATGCCTCCCCCCCGCCCTTACTCTTCCCTAAAAACACACCAGTATGTTGTATTCCATACGAACTTCCTTGCTCTACCGTTTTATTGCCAAGCTATCAAGCTACTATCTTATGCGCTGCAGCCTACTACTACCCCGCCCACCCAATACCAACAGACAGCAAAAATAAGAAAAGGCTAACTCTTTCTCTTTACATACTTTCACATAAGAAAGATCAACACAGAGTCGAAAGAATCCAAGTCGAAGCAAGCGGAACGACGACGTGTGTGTACGTGGGGGGAGTGTGAGTGTACTATGTGTGCGTGTGTATGTGCGCGTGTGTATTCTGTACAGTTCATCTAATATCATCCATACAAAAAAAAACGCTAATGTCCGCTGCGGGCTGGTTTTCCCCTTCCCCGTTGATGTTCCCCCCTCCCCTTACGGTTCACTGGCCTGTCGAAAACATCCGCTACGATTGACATCTTCTGTTTTAATCTCCTCTCCTGACTAGTAGGACCAACGAGCGCTGTACAGTTTTGACTGGCTACTTGGATGAAGGATTGGTGACGGGTGTATTTGTGTGTGTGTCTGTGTGTTCACTCTGCTTGAAACGATCAGAAGAAATTTGAAGATGCGAACTAATTTTTCTTCTTCTGATAATAGTAAATTTTTCAAAGGATACTGAATTTTTCAGGATTTAAAAATTGTAAAAATCTTTTCCATTTGTCTTTCGCCATGCGACGGTGATTCCATTTGCATTCTACTGCGAGAATAACAATCAGCAAAATAACGCAAATGTAGCAGTTTTTCAAAATGTAAATAACAAATAGTGAACCTACCTTGCCGAGTGAGCGTCCTTAAAATGGATGAAATTCTTTGGCGGAAGAAAATCCATCCAAACCCATGTTGTGGATAATTTTGGACCAAAATTTCGGAAAGCCTTCTGATGGAAGAACAGAAATCTGGAATGTTCTGTTTATAATTAGAACATAACATGCTTTCTTAGGACAGTATCGTTTTCCCAATACGCATGTTGCTTCGAGAAACGGACGTTCGACGCCAACAAGGTATGCTTTATACCTTCACACACTCGCATTTTCTCCGCAGCATGATAAGATAGACTGTTTAAGTGCGGCAGAAAGCATGCAATCGACGCAGGAAACGATGAAAACAAGATTTACTACAACAAAATCTTCGTACCACACACGAACGACCTGGCTTATAATCGAACTTTCGAGATAAGCGTGCGTTTTAAAATGTACAGAACTTACGACTACCTTAGGGTTATGTTTGCTTTATCTTCTAATTTTGTACATACATGTATAGAAATTTCCAATTTTACCACAGCAGCGACCAATGTGTACATGAAACAGCTTTCCCAAGCTTTCGTAAGCACTCGAATGGATCGGGATCGCTGGGTCTGTGTGTGTGTGTGTGCGTGTCGCTCAACGGACGGAGTTCAAACATGAATGCTACCAGTAGCTTATTGTAACGAACATTTTGAACGCATTACGTTCCCTTTTCTCTTTCGTTGGTTCCGTTGTGTTTTGCATGCATTATTTCTACCATCTTTACTAGCGTGTGTCCAAAGGAGGAGATCCTGTTGCGGTGAGAAATTTAGTTAACGTCGCCTACCACCGGCTGGGTGATGCGTTGTGAACGGCGGTTTTTTTTTTTGTTGAACATCTAAGCACCTATAACCGTGAGATCGCGCGTGTTTGTGTGTGCTTGTGTAAATAAAAAATAAATAAATATAACGAACCATGTAACGGGCCTTCTGGAACGGCCAACAAGAGCAAGCCAATTCGTTGTGTGCATTTTGTTTGCAGTTGCACTATGCAAAATTTAATTGTCGCGAATTTTCATTTAATCTACCGTTCCATGTGCCCTTGTGCGTGTCTGTGTATGTATTTTTTTTACTGTTTCATTCAACAGTACTGTTCAATATTTCGTGTAAATGAAATATTGTTTATTTTTTCCGTGTTTGCTTTATGCTTTACCCTCTGTGCAACCGATGCCTAACAATGAAAGTTTTAACTGTTGTGTTTAGGTTTATTATCTTTCTTTTCGGCTATTACGACTCAAACTCTCATGTTTTTTTTTTCAATTTTATTCTTTTGTGCTCTACGGTTTGCCATTGCAAGTAGCACTTTTTGAATAGAATGACTTCGATTTATTTTCTACTTTTATTTCAAAGGTGCATATGGTTATGATAAAACAAAATTGAATCGTAATGAGTTTTTTTTCTTCTTTCTATGAGTCTGGAGGTATACTGGAGGTGCCG
>JXWZ01010464.1:0-12775 GCA_000956215.1 Anopheles farauti No. 4
TAAAAACTACTGCTGTTAAACAACTCGTAAGCAGAAATGCAAGCATGTGCCCGTGAACAAAAGAAGTGTTGACGGACCTGCGACGCGCGCGCCGAGCCTTTTTGCCAGAGCAGTTTCTTTGTTTTGCCTTGCTTGGCTAGTGACAGGGGTGCAGCCTACTGCTGGAGGTGGGTGTCGTTGTTTTCCGGAGCGGAAAATTCTCTGCATTCCACCCAGTCCAACTGCTGCGCTCCCGATTCCATTAGCTGATAACCCTTCCCTTTTTCTTCAGGACCATTAGCTCCTTTTGCTGGTGGCAAGCTCGCACACACATGACCAGTAATGGGGTGCTGGTACTGCTGCGCCCGTGATTAATTATTATGATTTACGTCTCGCGTGTCCCCGTTTCCCCCCCTCCGCAGTCAGTGAGTGCAGAGTGCAGAATAAATCCCGCGTGTATGCGCGCGTGTGTGTGCGTCGTATGGAAGCTGCTTTGTAACTTGTGTTTACCCTTTTCTTCTCGTGCGCCGTGCGAAAGAGACAAGATGAGAATCGTGGTGTCCGCAGCGACGTTGCGAGATGCATCTCTGTCGAACGGTGACGGATAACGTTCGCTCTCGCTCACGCCACCTGGCAGACAACCCCGCCGACCGGACAGTGTGTGCGTTTGTATGGATGATGGACTGACCCGACGGTTCTGTGTGCGGTAGTGTGCGTTGTGACGCTGCTGCCTGCTGTTGCTCCCCCTTTTCTTCGCGAGGGGTTTTTAAACAGTAACAGACAGCACGGCGTGTCTTTGTGTGAGTGCAGAATCTCGAAGACGCGCGGAATCTCGCCGTGTCAAACCTCGCGCAGCATTTTATTTGTGTTTGTGTGTGTGCGTGCGTTAAGCATACACATTCAAAACAAAACTCTCGAAGGAAAACATTTTCCCGCGGACCAGATCCAAGTAGGCACCGCGCGGCTATGAAGATATTGCCGGTTTTGGTGTATGCGCCGCACTTTTGCTTGGGAACTGAAGCTGGAATGTTTGGATCAAATTGTTGTGGGTCGAGTTAAAAAACGACGAATGTGGATTAAATTATTTTGTGCTAGTTTCCTAAATAAACGCCTTATTCAACTGCTTTTTCTATTCTTCCTACAGAAACAAAATAACACGTCCGTCATTTCGAGCATCGATGAGGACTCCAACGAAACAAGTATAAACATTGAAGAAAAGTAACATTTGACAGCCAAAACGTGCATCCAACAACAGTTCTGCGATCACAGTGACTACGGGTAACTTGACGTAAACGAGCGTTCCATCAATAACAATCGTCTTCGTCGGGGAAACCATCAACAGCAGCAATGAGTGATCGCGATGTTCCAAGCGTTCCAATAACCACACTCGCTGGACTTACCAGTCTTTCAGACCGTGAGTATAAACCCCGAACCCGCCACGGAATGCCTTTTCTTCCTGTTTATAATGCCCCTTTAACGTCCCCATTTTCAGTGCTGAGCGAACTTCCCATCTCGGATTCGCTGTCCGTGTCGACATCGCTCAACCGTTCGCTGCTGTTCCATCCGCGCGTGGCCGAGGAAGCGAACAATCTGCTGGCCACGCGCGATGACTCCCTGATCGCCCAGCTGGTTACCGCGATCGAGCAGACGAACTCGGACAGCATCGAGCTGAAGGATCAGTACCCGCAGCCGGTCACGCCCGCCAATGGTGCACAGCACGATGGACCGCCGTTACTCCAAGCGATCCATTCCTGCCGGCCGAACGTTTTCAAAAGTCCCTACAATCCGCAAATTCACCAAATGTTTAGCAGCGCCGTTACGCTAGGCGTTGGGAATCAGCAGCAACAGCAGCAGCAGTTAGTGGCGCAGCAGCAAAAAATTAGTAAGTATCGCGGTACTCGCGGTCTGGTGCGGAGTTCGAAACTGCAACACACCTCCCGATTTCCTACTAATCCCCTTACCCTACTCATTACTGCATTGCATTAACAACAATTACACATTTAACAAAGCTCCACCGTATTCTTGTAAACGTATGACACATCAACTCAAAGTGTAAATATACCCTGACATTTGTTTGATATTCAGATTCCATTTCTAGTCAAATTTTAGAATAAAATACTTAACGTAAATTTGTCTGGTGTAAATATTGCTAGTTTTCAAAATTAAAGTCCTTTGAGTATTTTTTTTTTTCTTTTTAAAAAAATGCTCCAAAGCCTCTCAAATGCAACTAAAAAATTATTCTTTTGTTTGGTAATAATCGTATTTGTAGATCGGCTTGCACAGTTTTATAATAAAAAATACTCAAAATGTGTGGTAAATTCTTAAAAATTGTACTAATAGAGAAAATATAGTAATAGAGAAATAGAGGTAAATAATTAAACACCTGTTACAAAGGACTTTAACGGATTAGAAATGAAAAATGCATTACCATGGGCATTACGATAAGTTAACATACCATATTCCAAACTTCATAAACGATAATTTTAAAAAATGGGTTTCGGTGATAGAAAAGTTTACATTTTTTTGCGTTAAACCTGCTCATAAGAAGGCTCAGCGACTAGTGAATAATGTTTAAGGTTCAAAGGACATTTCACGTCAATTAGCTAACAAACATTAGCAGAATGCAGAATGGTAGACTTTCTAATGAATTTGATAATTCTTTTAGTCTTTGTAGTACATATTTGATTACCAATAACGATACTAAAAGTTAACAGAAACGGTATCGAGTGCTGGAAGCAATCGTTGTTGAATGTAAGCTAATTAAATGTATGAACTGAATTTCGGAAGTGGCTGCTGTGTGATGGATTAACTAAAACAAAAAGCAAAATGAAAAAAAAACCAACTGCACCTTATCGATAATAGATGGATGCTGTATTCGTATACACGCGTGGTGTAACATTGCGTTAGACTACTAACATGTATTATATTCCATACATCACTCTAGTGGGCCTGTAAGTTGTAACTGTTCTTTAAACTGATCGTTAAACGGCTGCGGTACCAAATCACGCTGTACATTTAGCTGCTATTAAGTTGCACCAAAAACATCTTAGCGTAACGGATTCGCGCACCAACCCGATCAAGTGGATGCCAAGCGTATTGCGTTCTTATTGTTTGCTTTATTTTTTCGTGTTTTTTTTCTTCGATTCTCTGTTTGTTATGATTTTGGAATGCGTCGCGCACACACGCAGCAGCTCCAACATCACAGACAACACAGTTTTACAATCTTCCCAACGAGAGCTTTACCGATTTGATGCAAACGCAACAACAGCAAACGTATACGAATCTGCAGCAAGCGTCCATCGAACAGTTGTTTCAAAACCAACATGACATACAGCAGCTACAGCACCACCAGCAGCAGCAACAACAACAACAACAACAACTTCATCAACAGCAGACACTACAAACACAGCTGCTCTCGCAGCAGCATCTGCAGCAGCAAACTCAGCTTCTCCAGCAACAACAGTTTCACTTCCCAACCGGTCCAAACCAGCTGTTACCGGTGCAGCAACCTCCTGCTGCGCTGGTCGGCCAATCCTTTCCTAACCTTTCCGCCCAACCATCGGCAGTATTGCTCGGGCAGCCACCAGGCCCGCAGCAGCAACAGCAGATGATTAATGTTCAATACTCGTCCAATCCTGCAGAGAACAACCAATTGCAGCAACAGCTCTTCCAGCAACAGCAACAGTTGCAGCAGCAGCAGCAGCAGCAGCAACCACACAATCAAAATGTGATCGTTTCGCACACATCAAACATTGTGCAAAATCAGCCGATGGATCCAACGCACCACCAGCAGCTCCAGCAGCAGAGTGTGATCCAGTCGGCATCGTACGCTGCGGTCGGTTCCTCGACGATGGTTTCAGCGCCTAACCAGACGGCGATGGTGCCCCAGGCAACAATGTTGCAGCAAAATCACTTAACCCCACAGCAACAGGTAGCAACATACTGAGGAGACCTTAAAAATTCGCCCGAACATTAATACATTTTTGTTTCCTTTTTTTTTTTGCAGCATTCAAATGTGATAAACCAAACGAATAATAATATACACAGTGCCTCAAGCCAGCAGCACCAATACCCGCAACAGCAGCCACAGCAGCAGCATAACCACAATCCCATGCAGCTATCGCAATCTCAGCAGCAATCTCATCTCAACAACGGCAGTCCGGCAGCAATCCCACAGCAGCAGCAGCAACAGCAATACAGCAGCGCCGGCAATCTTGCCAAACTGCCCGAAACGGCACCACGAAACAATGAGTATCTGCAGCAGCAGCAAAGTAAACATCTGGACGCGCGGGGACGCCCGTCACCGGCGCAGGGCAGTACGGCGCCGGAAACGATGGCCCCTTCCGCAACGTCACTCAACACGACGCAACATCACATGAAGGGACCGCAGCAGGCACAAACGGCTGGCTCGCATCGCTACCCGACGCCACTGATGGGCCCGAACAAACCACGGCCACCGGGAGCGGGTGGCGGGAATGTGCCCATCCCGACCGGCGCAACTACCACCACCACCACCCCTACACCCGCCATTCGTCCAATCGGTGTTAGTGGTGCGTTGATAGGCAACGCGTCATCCACGCCGACAGTGAATCGTTTGGCATCGGCCACGACACCGGCGACATCACAACCTCCCGGAACGAGTAGCAATCGGCCGAAACCTGCCACCACCGCCGCCGGTACCCCCGCTACGATCGATCCGAAGGTTCTCTACCGGCTCATCCCACTCAGCGAGGTGAGCACGGCGGTGAAGCTTCGCCAGTTTTCCATCCGCCTCGAACGGCTCACCGAGCACCAGCTGACGCTGTTGCAGCACGATCTGAAGCAGTTCGCTGCCGAAGAACCGCAGCTGGCCGCCCGCATGGGTCTCGGCAAGAAGACTTACGATCAGATCTTTAGCAAAATGAAGGAAGAATCACGCTGGGCGCTAAAGCGCAAAGCGGCCCAGGAGCGAGCCGAGGAAAATCCGGAAGACTACCTGAGCAAACCGAAGGTGCGGCGGGTGGAACGTCCCGCAACCGCGGCCACGCCCGCGGTGAAGAAGCTGAGCAAGGAGGAGCTAATGTCGACCAGCACCTACCAGCGGTTTATGTCGCTGTTGAGCAAAATCTTCGACCAGCTGGACGAAACGGAAGCACCAACGGTCGAGGACGGTGACGAGCAGCAGTACGAGTGCATCCCGACCGGTCTGCTGAACAGTATCGGAGCGGAAGCGGCCAAACTGAAGGTGCGCAACGCGATCGACGCGATACCGGAGGCGAAGCTGACCCTGCTCATCTCGTACGCGATGCGTTCGGTGCACGCGGCGAAGAACGTGAGCGGGGCGGAACTGCAGGACGATCTGGTCGGGGATGAGTGCGTGGAGCGGATACTGAACGGGGTGGAGGCGGCCCTGCTCGTGTGCTGTCTGTACACGAGCAAGCACACGAAGTTTCTGCAGGAGGACAACATCGATGCAATCATTCGGTTCGTGCAGTTTCAGCTGCGCGAAACCATCTTTCCTTCGTACGATCCGGTCTACTCGGTCGAGAGCAAGCGAAAGGGTGGTGGTGGTGCTGCTGCTGCGGATGCGAAGAAAAAGAAGGCGGCCGTTACATACCAGCAGAAAGGCATCTCGATGCTGTACACGAAAACTGTGGAACTGTCAAAGCAGCTGGTGACGATGTTCGAGTCGTTTCACTTCGTCGATACGATCGTGATCCACGCGTCCTCGCTCGGGGTGGAACCGTTCTTCGTGGACAACATTGAGACGCTGCAGTTCGTGTGTTTGGATCTGGTGACGACCATCTTTCAGAACGAAAAGTACGCGCACCACCGGCGGAACATTGTGTCGGACATACTGACGTCGTTCGACCGGTTGCCACACTCGAAACGCAACCTGCGCCCGTACAAGCTGGTCAACAACGGGGGAAACATCCAAATGATGACGGCTTTGGTGCTGCAGCTGATCCAGTCGTCGGTGATACTGCCCGACACGCTCGGCACACCGGAGAGCGGACCGAATGCAACCGCGGGCGGTGGGAAAAGCACGGATCTGTTCATCTTCGGCAAGTACAACACGGCGCTCAGCATCGGGGGCAACTTTCTCACCACCTTCCTGGACAAGTGCAAGAGCCGCTCGAACGAAACCGATTTCCGTCCACTGTTCGAGAACTTCATCCACGATCTGCTGACGACGGTAAACAAACCGGAGTGGCCAGCGGCGGAACTGCTGCTCAGCCTGCTCGGCACGATGCTGGTGAAGAAGATGTCGGACAAGGGTGTGGAGCAGTCGATACGGGTGGTGTCGCTCGAGTATCTCGGCATCGTCGCGGCCCGGTTGCGCAAGGATACGGTCGAGTCGCGGTGCAAGGTGAAGACCATGGACACGCTGATACGCTACATCAAGATCGAGCAGGAGAAAGAGGGCGACGAACCGCACGGTAACAGCAAGTTCCAGCTGGATGAGGAAGAGGAGCGGACCGAGTTTCTGCAGAAGATACTGCTCGACTTTCTCGCAGTGAACGCTCACGAGGGCAATGTGGTGTGGAATCACGCCCGGCACTTCTACATCACGCAGTGGTACCGGGACATGATGCAGCGGAAGAAGAAGATCGCCGAGGGTGAGAAGGGGTACGCGTCGCGCCGGAAAGCGGCCGCTGCGGCGGCCGCCGCCAAGAAGCGTAAACGCTACACGAGCGATTCGGACGGTTCGGACGGCGGGGACGACTCGGACGGGGAGGAAACGGGCGGCGGTGCGTTGCGCGACGGTCAGATCGATCAAGAGCTGAACAGTGAAATCTTCCGGATGCTGGACACCCGGAAGCAGTACTACCTTAGCCAGGTGGCTCCGTTCTCGGGCTCGCGGAAAGGAGGGGGCGCGGCAAGCTACGAAATCAAAACGTACATCGACTACAGCAACGCCAACCTGATCGCGCAGTATCTCGCGAGCAAGCGATCGTTCTCGCAGAGCTACGACAAGTATCTGCAGAAGATCATACTGGTGGTGCGGGAACCGGTGGTGGCGATACGGACGCGCGCGATGAAGTGTCTGGCGAACATCGTCGAGGTGGATCAGATGGTGCTGGCGCGGCGCGACATGCAGATGGGCGTGCAGCAGAAGCTGCTCGATACGGCCATCTCGGTGCGGGAGGCGGCGGTGGACCTAGTCGGGAAGTACATCCTGTCCGATCCGGACCTGATCGATCAGTATTACGAGATGATATCGCAGCGGATACTGGTAAGTGGGTGGAGCGAACGAAATTTGTTATTGGTCTTACCAAACCATGTAACGCGACAACCAAAGGCTTACTTTGATCGAATAATTTTGATCTTTCGCCGCAAACATTTGAAGTATTTTTTGGCATTTTTGAAATTCAACCCATTAACATTTTCCTTTAACAAGAATGAAAAATATTTGTAGTGGTTTTGTAGTGGCTAAACAATCTAGGCGAAAAATATTTGAGATATTTCTTGTGAAGTGTTTGCATATTGTTTCTATATTTGCATACGGTTAGGTAAAACTCTTTATTTGAGTCATTATTTAATTAACTAATGTTTGAAACAATGTCTCAACCATTTTCCCCCAATAGGATACGGGCGTTTCGGTGCGGAAACGGGTAATCAAAATACTTCGCGACATTTGCATGGAGTATCCGGCGCACGAGAAGATACCGGACATCTGCGTCAAGATGATCCGGCGCGTGAACGACGAGGAAGGCATCCAGAAGCTGGTCATGGACGTGTTTATGACGATGTGGTTTATGCCGTGCAATGATAATGATAAGGTATGTGTGTGTGTGTTTGTTGCTTTGCTGTCAGAATTTTAAATAATAAATGATCTACCTACTCCTTCTGCAGGCTGCAATGGATAGGAAAATAACACAAATAATAGATGTGGTCTGTTCGTCGCACGAAACGGGGACACAAGGTTTCGATGCTCTGCTGAAAACGGTACGTTACTGCAAGGACAATATCTATAGGTCAATATTTACTAGCATTCCCTCCCCTTACCCCTCTTCTTCCAGATATTTGAACCAAAAGAGAGCAAAGAGGATTCGAAGCTGAAGAAGGAGATTCCCAAAACGCTGATCAAAGCCTGCCAGCAAATTGTGGACGGTTTGGTCGAGGCGACGATGCGTCTGGAAGGGGCGGAAAATACGCGGCTGGTCGGTTGCATTACGGCGCTGCACCTGTTCGCCAAGATTCAGCCACAGCTGCTGGTCAATCATGCAATGTCGCTGGAACCATATCTGAACATGCGCTGCCAGAATCAGATCATCTCGAAGTTTATCAGCTCGATCGCGGAAATTCTGGAGCAGGTGCGTGTAAAGTGGTCGTTGGAGTGGAACTGAGTTGTTATTAATCGTTTTCGTTGTATCGATTATTCGTGTAAAGGTCGTTCCACTGATGGACCATCCTAGTGAAGTATTCTTAGCAGATCTCGAATCGCATCTCATGATGCTTATCGTCACGCAAAGCCGCACGATCGTGCTGAGCTGTGTCTCCTGTCTGTCAACTGTCGTGAACAAAATCACAAAGAACTACAAACTCATTCGGGATTGTTTTTCAAAGTACGTATCCCACACGAGTGCCGGCGTATGGAGAAAAATCAATTGAATTTTCATTTCTTGACCACAGACTGTACTACAAGGGGCTCGTGTGCATCAAAGATAAGCTAGTATCGGATCCTTCGATACCGATCGAGCAGTTCTTTCGACCACAGTTCAGACGCAGCATATTCACCGTGGGGCTCATTATGCGATACTTTGACTTCCGGCAGCCGGAAGTGTACGGTGCACCTCCGAGTGGCGATGATTCCGCCAGTCAAGGTAAAACAATACTGCGTAAATAGGCTCTTCTTAGGGGCGCCTATACTAATCGTATCCTATTCTTCAGCCTCCACAACGTCGTTGCCAGCGAACATCTGCGAGGAGGTGTTCGCGACGCTGGCCTTCTTTCTGTCCTGCGATCATAGCGAAATCTGCAAGGAGGCGCTCACCTCGATGGGCAACTTTTGCGTGAAAAACTACGAGTATCTGACGAAGGTCGAGCTGCGGGACTACTACAACTATCTGCTCACGCAGGAGAAGGTGCTGACGGACATGAAGATCACGGTGCTGAAGAACATTCTTATGTATCTAACGGAGGAAGAGAACAAAATGGTGCGGAACGATAAGGAATGTAAGTGTTTCGTCGGCGTTATTTCTCCATTTTCCATTCTCTGACGCGCACGCCTTTTTCTTCGATCGTTTCGCAGGGTCAAAACAGTCACAGATGGAAGATCTGAAGGAGATGGGCGACGTGTCGTCCGGTATGGCGAGTCGTGTGATACAGATTTACCTGAAGGAGATACTGCGCAGCTTTCTGCACCGGGACTGTGGTGTGCGGAGTTGGGCGATGCGGGTCGTCGAGATTGTCCTGCGGCAAGGTTTAGTCCATCCAGTACAAATAGTTCCTTATCTAATATGCTTAAGTACAGATCCGGAAAAAGAGGTAAGGCGGTGTTTTTGAATGTGCTATGAATGGGCATAACACTCCGAAGATGGCGTCATGTGTGCGGAAAATAACCGCTTTTTCTCCTTGCCCACCCATCCACAGGTGGCACACAGTGCGGACCGGCATTTGCAGGAGATCGACAAGCAGTATCCGGGATTTGTAAATATGAAATCTCACGCCGGCATGCAACTATCGTACGAGCTGCAGGAGCTGCTCCAGCGTCGTGACGAGTCCAGCATCGTGCGCGGCTATCGGGTGAAGGATCCGCAGGAACCACCGTCGGCCCTGAACGGTTTCCTGTACACGCTGCTGCGCGGCACCAAACCCCAACGGCGTGCGCTCATCCAGTCGATCACGAAGCAGTTCGACGACGGTAAGATCAGCCTGCGGCAAATGCTGTACCTGGCGGACAATCTGGCCTACTTCCCATACGCGGTGCAAGACGAACCGTTGTACATTATACACCACGTCGACGTGCTCATCTCCGTCACCGGCACGAACCTGCTGGCGACGTTTCGCGAAGGCCTGAAACCGTTGCCCGGCACGGAAACGAACACCGAACAAGGTAGGGGGTTTGGGCGAGATCGATTTTACGTTTGCAGGATGCGCAACTAACCGACACCTTACCCTTCCGCCCCGTTTTTTTTTAGTGAACAATCCTCTCGAAGATGACGACGATGATGATCAGGAAGCTATACTGAATCGACTTCCCGACGATACGTCTGATTTGGAAAATTGTATACGGTCTGCGCAAGGTTGCATGCTTCTGTTAATACTCAAGCAACATCTGAAGGATATCTACGGTATCACCGACAGGTAGGCAAATTTTTTTAGATATGTTCCCTGCCAGTGGTGCGCCGCAAAAGGAGCGAGTGAGTTAAATATTTTTCTGAAATCGATTGTTATCGATTTTTGTCATTTCGGGAGTCGATTCTACAATGCTCCTTCCAGGTCGAGCATTTTTGGGAATGAAATGAGTAATTTTTCTTTAAGTTAGTTTGTTTCAATGTTGATGTTCTTATAATTACAATACAATTTCGTAAATTTATCTTAATGCCTTTGGGGTTTGATTTATTTTCGCTATGAGCAAGAGCACATCACTAATGGTCTTACATTGTATCGTGCAGCAAAATCTCTCGCTACTCCCCGTCGGAATCGGGCAAAATCTACGATAAAGCCATGCAACGACGAACGAATTCGATGTTCGACCCGAAGGCGACAATTACGCTGCTGAAGGAAAACCGAGCCACCAGTGGGGCGCAGACTGAGAAGGAACGAATCGAGCTGGTGCAACGATACTTAGACGTGAGTATTGCGACCATTTTACGTTGGTTTGGTTATTTGCAATTTGAATATTAATATTTTTTTTCTTACGAACAAACAGTTCAAGCAACTGATGCTGCGGCTCGATCCGGACGATCCGGATCTGCTGGATGAGGACGAAAAGCCCAACTCCGTCGCCGGTACGCCGGTAAAGCAGCAACCGTCCGCATCCGGCAATGCCGCGCAGCAACAGCAGCAACAACATCCACAGCATCAACCACAGCAACCGCAGCATAATCACACCGACGGAACAAGCAATAATATTCACGTGAACAACGTGATAATGCCGGTAGCGCAACAGAATGTGAGTGTTTCAGCATATATGGGGGGATATTCACGTGTACAATAGAGTGCTCAAAAGGAGGGAGGGTGCGTTTCGGATTGTGGGGATCGTGAGGGAAAGGAAGGGGTGGGGTGAGACGCGATTTCTAACGCCATCATTGGTAGGATTACAGCACGAATCGAGCATCCAATCACGGTGGCGTCGTTACCACCGGCATGCCACCGAAGACACCGAAATCATCGTCCACTGCCGCGTCCAACCGCGGCAAATCGACGTCACGGAGCACCACGAAGAAGAAGAAACGAAAAATATCCAGCTCCGAGGAGGAGGAAAGTGACGCCAGTGACGGTGGCTACGATTAGAGCGTACCGTAATCCCAAAATCACTCTGCGCACCAACACCAACACAACCAATCAACAATCTCGCAAAAACCCCCGCTTTAGATCCGCTGTGTTACCACACCACTACCGAAAATGGGGAAGCGGAGGGAGGAATCAAAGATACCGCAGCAACATAAACAAAAAAAAACCATACAAGTACCTCATGTATGCATCCAATTTTCGAAAGTTTCAACGATGCTGCTTTTGGTTTTGCTTTCTTCTACTGTAGACATTATAAGGGTGCTTCTTTCTAAATCAGTAGCATTGCCCGACACATAATGGCAATGGTACCTTGGGTTGTATGATTCAACCTTTAATCGTCATCACTGTCCTTCGTTAAGCTAGGGATTACTGTACTTTGCTTTATGGAAAATGAACTCAATACTGTGCTGCATTCCCATCATTGGTTTAGAATTGTATTGAAATAGCATGCGCGCGATGCTCTTTGTCTTTCGCCGCTAGAGAAGAATTTCGTGCGCCATGTCAGACACATGAAAAAGAGAATGCATTTTTTCAACTATCAATCCCGCTTTATTCACAATTTTGCTTTCATTTCTTTAGCGTATTTAACAAAATATATATGGTGTGGTTTTTTTGCTTTTACGGGTTACACAAATTACGGTTTTGTGTTAAGTTTCGAGGCACCCGAGTAAACCGAATTAATCTATCCTGTTGTTATGAGAAGTATTTACGGTCAGACATTTTGGAAGCAGTAACGGAAAACCACTACAGAACGCGAGTCGGGCGGTAGTGTGCAAAAAAATAACTCGATAAATAAACTGAACCCGTTTTGAATTCTTTCACAAAAAACATCTTAATAAGCAGTAGTAACTAACACCACCCCCGGAACCGTGGACGAAAACACACGAAACGAAAAAAAAACTTTAATCAATCACACAAAAAGATAGCAAAGAGGATTCACGATGTGATCCCCCGAATGGTGATGTGCAAATGAAAGGGAAAGGTAGAACAGAGAGGTAAAAAGAGAATAGAGATAATTTTTTTAAAAAAACATGTTAAAAAAGAACTATTTATGAATTGTGGCCGAGAGAGCAAAAGAGAGTGAAAATAAGTTCGCACAGGGTGTTTGTGTGCGAGAGCGTGTATTCTGGTTTATAAAAGATATTAATTTATACTTAAAAAAAGAAGACAGAGAAAAACAAACAAAACGAATGCAAGCAGCGAAAACCACGTGAACAATTTAGGAAATTAAAATCGTAAAGGAAAGACTTTTTTGGGTTTGGGATTTGTGTAGGACGATACCGGAAAGGGGAAAGGTGTTGCACTTAAGGGGGTTTAATAATGGGGTGTGGTATGTGTGTGTGTGTGTGTGTGT
>JXWZ01010465.1:0-12151 GCA_000956215.1 Anopheles farauti No. 4
TTTTTTGCTACGTTAATTTGGTTTAAATTCATTTTGATCGTCCGTTAAATTGAGTTTTGTGCAAGTTGACAAAACCCACATTCCCATTCGCATTCGCAACGCACGATGCGGAAGTAAACAGTGGAAAGTTTTCGTCCTTAGCCCATCCTTTACTTTCTAAGTAAACGAGTCTGCTGTGTTGGTCTGTGCTTTGTTTTATTCTTGTCATTTCTCTTTGGCAATGTCGGCAGCCGCGTGGAACCTAATGCAAAAGAATGGCATTTAATTAAGCGGACGCAAACAAATTTGGGACAATTTTATAGCGTTTTTTTTTCAATCTACCGCACAAACATCGGAAAATCGGACAAGTACCATTGCCGTGACGTGGCCTTCCGAGAAGGAAACATGATTTGTGACAGAACAATTTTGATTGTGATTAAATCATGCACCGCGTGCATCTTTGTCCATCTTACCCGGAACCCACAATCCCAATGTTCTTAACGAACGAAACCGTCCTAGTAGGCTCCGAAGCCATTTTTTAGAGTAAACCAATAAGCAACGCGTTAATGTCGCACGGATCCATTTTGTTCATATTGTAAAATCATCATTTCACACATAGATGGCGCATCACTCGAACTTAACCATAACCGATTTCTTTCTCTTTCTCTTCTTTCTCTTCTCTCTTTTCACTCTTTGCGTTTACTGCACCACTATCGGGTTCCAACATGTCCTAACCCTACTTCCTGTCTAATTTATCCTCGATCTGAATTTGTCCGTTTCTGCTTCCTGTTGTTTTTAAATTATTTATTTTATAAAATTCGACAAATATCCCAACAATCCAAAACAAACACACGACACACACAACTTCCACCAAAATTCGATACCGAAACAATAAAACCGAAGATCCCTCTGTCGCAGGAACGCTAGCCGACCTGAAGAAGCACCGGTCGCAGAATCGCTCGAGCGTCAGCCCGGAAAACGGTTCGCTGCTGAGCGGTACGGCCCCGAGCCTGGCCGGAAGCATTGGCAACGGTGGCGGCGGCACCACGACCCCGAACGGTGCCAGTTCCGGTACGCCCCTGGAACTGTCACTCGTGTCGAACGAACTGCAGCACCATCACCACCACCATCTACATCATCCGCACGGTTCGCCGCACCTAAACAACAACAATCGGTCGCATTACGGCGGTGCCGATGGTGGCAGTATCACCGGAACCGGAAACGGTTCGCTACACGGATCGGTAGCGGCGATCGGGGTGGAGAGTGAGACGGGTACGCCGGGCGGCACGCTGTCAAAGTTCAGCGGCAACACCAGTGACGTCGTGAGTGACAGCACCCGATCCCGTCGGTGCTGCGTGGTAATGTAAAGTTGCGAAGGGGAAAGCGTCAAAAAAAAGAATTTGCTTACAAGCTTCTGCTTCAAACCCATCATCAACGGAAATACTAGTAAGTGAAAGCGCGTAACGCTGTTGGACGTTTTCGAAACGGCAACGTCTAGTAGCGCCATCTGTGGAGCACTAGCGTAAACGTTAAGGTGGCGCTGCTGTGCTTGTACACGTGCTGTCAGTTTGGGTGGTTCGGAACTACGCTAAGCCCAAAAAGGATCAAATTCATCTGGGAAGACTTTTTTCCACCCGTCAAAACCGACTGAGAAATTGAGAAGCAATGCAGTAAACTGCTTACATCACGAAGCAAACATTAAAATATGAGGAAGCAATCGGTTTTGTAAGACAACCCTTCGAACCGTATTGCAGAACGTAGAACAGAATAGGAATGAAACCAAAAACAAGCAAAAGCAACACATTAAAACAGAGAGTTAATAATCTGCATAGAAAGCAAGAAAGGTAATCAAAAGTTGAGCCACTTCGGCTACAAAGGAATCAAAATGTGAAATGTAAACGAAAGAACTGAACAGAAGCACATAGCTAGACGAGAAGTAGAAGTTGAGAAGAGGATAGCACTGACGACAGATTGCACTTGTGGAGGAGACACAAGTATTCGTTCGTATTTGTGGTTGTCCACATTACCGATCGGTCTTGAGCAGTGTGTATGTGTCGCCACGCGTTGTAAATAGAATTATTTGTTATTTACATCATTACAATTACTATTATTATTCTAACTACCGCTGCCTAGTTTTTCCATAAGCGTTGACGGCCACAGAACTTAAGCAAGCTCCACCGTGCACGTGGGTGAACTTTAGTTTTCCGAAGAGCAGAAGAGACAAACACATAGCGAAAGCAACTCGATATCATCCCAATCCATAATAAGGCGCATCCTGCAGTAAAGGAGCACGCTCCTACTCCAGTTGGTTCATTCAGTGTATGGATCGGCCTGGTACATCACTTTTTTACGTTGTGTTGTCACATGTTTTGTTTTTTTTTGTAATTATTTTTGTGTTTATTTTTTTGTTTCTTTCATTGATTGATTTTTTATTGTTGTTTTTTACACATTCATATCCACCGTCTCCTTCATCGCCACACCCAAAAATCACGTCCGACATCAAGACGAAGAAAGAGGCACGTGTACGAGTGATGTAGAGTTTCACTAGTGGTACGAAAATAGCAGAGTGTACTTCTAAAAAGTGGAAAAGGCATGCAGAACAAATGAAAAACAAGATTCCTTCCTGAGAGCAAAACGATACAAGTTCATACTATAAAGTGAGATGTATTCATATATAAATATACATTTAGTTAGCGTTAGTGTGATGACCCCGGGGGGTTTGCTGGCGTACGATCAAAAGTGCGCGAGTGAGCGAGTGAAACGTAAAAAAAGGGTCGAAAAGAAAAGCAATGCGAAAAGCAAAACGAGACAGCAAAACAGCAACCGGGCGAACGTGTGGACGAGAGAAATATATTCTATGTTGAAAGATGAATGCACAACGCGTAAATGGTGTACAGTGACCCCCGAAATATCCGAAATATCCGAAGACACGGGGAAAGAACGCCGAACGATGAAGGTAGGTTGAAACAATATATTGCGAGATTGGTACATTTATCTATTTCTTAATCGTTAATTTTGAGGACATGCCCCAAACAATTCGCTTAGCATATAAATACAGTTGAGAAGACACATTCCTTACACGAGTTTTATCAGAAACATGTGAAGCGAGTAGAGAGTATTTAAATCGTGTATTTAGGGCTAATCCAACTAACAAGCTGAGAATGGCATTTACTGGGCAGCCTCTTGTAATTCAAATCCTTACAACCAATTTCCTTGTAAGCGCCATTTGTTTGTTATCAAATAATTCCTTAACTGCAGCACGCCGCACTAACTAACACTATACTATGCTACCTCCTTAGGATCTTCCTTATCAGTTCTTCAGTAGTAGTAGTAGTTGGCTGGAAGAATAAAACCACCTGGTACTGGTTAGTTGCTTTTTGGAGTATGTTCTTCGGTTACTTTTGTCCAACGGATGCGACGGGAAATTTTGGAAGCTTTTTTTACACACCCGCTGCCGTGTGTATTTCAGTGGCTTCAACAAAAAAGCTACGCGAGAACAACCGATTAACAACCGCTAAGCTGCTATAACGTAGACTATACTGACACCATGAAGCTGTTAATCACGATGCGAATTGCATACCTTATGGCGCAAACGATCATTTACGTCTAAAAACTTGCAATTCACGCAGCTTCTCTTCGCACAACCTAGCGGAACGAGCTTCTTTGTCCCTTGAGGTGTATTTCTATGGCGATATCCGTCGGTCAGTTCGGGCAGTTGCTGCCACGGTAGTTCCTTACAGCATCCCTCGCAGCGACTGCTTCCCATATTTAATATCAGGAAGTTAAAACTGAACAGCACATTTAAGTACTTTTAAGCTGCTGGTGCTGCTGTTGCATTCCTCGCGCCGGATCGGCGTTTATAAGCCGACAGGTTTGCTTCTCAAGGTGGAGTGTGTAGTTCTGCCGGTAGCGGAAACCCTTCTTACACCAACCGCACCGGTACGCGCACGGTGCGTTGGGCTGATGCTCTTTTAGGTGGTGCTCACGCAGCAGCTCCTCGCGGGCGAACGTTTCCCGGCACAGGTGGCAACGGTGTGGACTGACGGCGAGGGCCGGTTTCGCTGGGATCGTGGCCGGCGATGGGCTCTGCTTTCGCTGCAGCTCCTGTATCGGTCGGGGCGTGATGAGGGGAGCGGGATTACTGTTGGCACCAGCGGCCTGAGCCTGTGCCGCACTGTACCTCAGCTTGGAGGAGAGCGGACCCGGCGGAATGCGTGCCGGTGTGGGGGCGGGAGTTTGTGTTGATGGTTTCTTTTTGCTCGCCGGTGCCGGACCCGACGCGTTCTGTCCCGGTACATTCCTTACCACGACAACGTCCTCCTCTTCCAGCTCTTTCGATCGTTCTACCGTGGGACCATCGTTGTCGATGGCACCGATTTCGACGATCGCCAGTGAGGATGGATCGGGTCGTAGATCCGGCTCTACCGAGCCCGTTTCCCTTAAGCTTCCCTCCTCCTCGTCGAACCCGTCGTCTAGATCGTCTGTGCAACCGATCGTCCCGTTTACCGTCTTGCTGCTCGTATCATCCTCATCGTCATCGGAGAGCTGTATAATATCGCTCGGTTCGATGTTGGTTTTTTTCCGCGTCCGCTCACCGTCCGCAGGCACGCTGACTTCGCGCTGCTGCTCCATCGCCCGCATCAACTCCGACTGATCATACTCGATCTGTCGGTGCGTCTTTCGGTGGACCGCAAGGTGGGCGGGCATCTTGAAGCTACGCGGGCAAATCTCACAGTGGTACGGCCCGGTGATGGGTGGATCGGTACTTTTGCGCTTCTTTTTCATCGGCGGCCGTGACGCATCCGGCTGCTCGGCCTGTACGCGCGACACCCCGACCCGATCGATGTGCCCGTAGTCGTAGCACTCGGGCGGTGGACTTTCAATCTCCACCACCTCGTCGCTGTGCAGTGCTTTGATGTGCCGACGCAGGTTGGTACGGTTGTTGAACATCCGGCGGCAGATTTTACACTTGAACGGCCGCGGACCGTTCACCATTATCATCATACTGTTGACCCGGGCACAGTACTCCTTCGACCAGCTGGCCTGCTCCAGCTGCACGTGTTCCGACGACGGCAACGACGATGACGACGGTACGTCATTCTTCGGCTTTTCCGGGGTCTTGCAAACGCCGAGCACTTCCACGATCACGTTCTGTCCCGTCGTGTTACCTTTCCCATCGGACACTGCCCACTCGAAGGTGCTCTGCCGACGCTTGGCCAAACTCGTGTGCGACGAAGCCACCAACGACGGCGCTGGGGGAGGCGTTTTAGAAACAATTTGTCGGACGGCGAAAGGTAATTCCGTCCCGGTTGGTGCTAGCTGCTGCTGTGCGATAATCGTTTGCGTTGGATCGGCAGCAGCAGGAGGAGGAGGAGGTGCCGTGATGGTGGAGGAACTCGCTGGAGAAATGATCCCCTCTTCGGGGTAAAATGCATGACGCAGCGTCACCCGCAGGTACTCGTCCGAACCGATGCACTGTTCGCGAAAGGCGTGCCAATCCTCCAGCCGGACGCTACACAGCTCGCATATGGTGGCCGGAACTCCGTCGGCTTGTTCGAGCTAAAATTGAAAACCAAAAAGGGAAAAATATAGTTCAATAAACGTTATCCATGTTACTCGCTATTGGGTCATTTATTACATCATTTGTTGACTTCAAATAAGGAAAACTTCACACCAAACGTCAAACATTTGTATAACTGTTTATATGTCAAAAAGAAAGTAACTAAAATCATTATCCAATAATGATCGTAAGTCTTAAATTCGTACCAGGACCGTAACTAATGGACCTATTGTAAAATAGTCGCCAACGGATCGTGCTATATCCAAGGGAAAGAGAAAATTTTCAACTAACGCTTGACTGAGTTGAAGAAACCGTAGCAGCACGACAAAAATCATGTTCTTTCAATGGCTTCAACCCTATCTTTTCTATATCTATATATACTATAGCGTTGTTTTTGTGTAGGTTTTTTTACATAAAAGAAACGAGTATATATAAAATCTCCAATTTAAACGACCGAGATATTTGAAGAACTCGCCATTTGCCACTTGGTTCCAGAGGCAGTGAGCGATTCCAATGTGCAGCCATTGTTTGGGTAAAGATATGTTCTGAAGCAGATAAGGAAAGGAAGGGAGAAAAACGACCATCGAAAACCAATCCGAACCAACCAAACATTAATGCTGTCTTTGGTTTTCGACTGAGGAAACAGAAAAGGACGGACTTCCCGGCGCACTTCGTGAGCAGAGAAGAAACAAACAAATGAATGCGTCTGCATGAAAAAAAAAAACAAATCCGCAAAAGAGCGAAGTGCCCAGGCTAGCATTAACAATTCTGAGCGGGCGGGTCACTTTAAGAAAGATCGTAAAGCTCAGTGTACGTGTATGAAAGTATTATACCCTCAATATCACAATTTCAGAACTTCAGAACTTCAGAACTCCCGCAGCATTCGCCGATAGAGCGATTAAGAATTCGCGCTCACACAAGACTACTCCGTTGGATGATAACGGCCAATGACCTAGTGCGCAATACACACATTCCACATCTCCCAACGCAATGTTCCCAAATTATGGTGGGTCGTCTTTGTGTGTTTGTCTTAACAATGTCCAAAAGCTGATACGGGTCGACATCACACATTAATCAAGGTCGACATTAACAAGCCTTTCGACAAGTCACGTACCAACGTTCCAAATGTCATAGCATCAATCAACTGCACGTTGCGGCTGAATCTGAACGGATGCTTTTATGTCGGCAACGTTGCCGTGTAAATATATTACAGCGAAAAAAAAACAGACGCTTCGGGACCCATGTAAGGATTCAAAGTCTTCGGACAAAATATTCCAGAGCTATCTCCACCATACAGTTCTCGAGCTGCTCCGGAACATCTCCACCAAAAAGGCGAGCAGAAAAAGGTTTTCTCATATCTCTTTTCGTGCGAATCGATAAAAGCGAAAGGTATCGACCGATTTGACCAATCTTTCGGCTGAGCTACAGCGGCAACGTTTTGGTGAAAGTTCCCCCTGGTCGGAGAGGCAAGAACCTTTTACCGTTGATAACAATCGCTGCCCCGACACAGGGAGAGAGATTTCCGTGAATCGATACAGAACACCGCCAGAGCATCATCCATCACAGCCTGCCCTAGCCGGGAGACTACACCTAGACCCCGGATTAAGCTCTTTCCACCTAATACGACGGGGCAGAGCTTCTAACAGAGCGTACATCAACCCCACCCGAAGGCACCACCGGACGAAAGATCTTCAACGGACAACCACACCGGAGGCATAGCAGCAGCAGCAGCAGCAGCAGCCGACGAAACCAGCAAAATGCGAACGCGGTGAAAAGCGGCAAAGTGTGGTGCTTCTGCGCATGCCCTACAAACAAACGGCCGTCTGTTGGAAACTTCTCCAACCGGGTCACCACCACGCCAGGGATCGTCGTGTGGATGGGAACGAGCGAAAGAGAGAGAGAGCGAGAGACGACGGCGGGTGGATAGAGGAAGACCAGAACGGTAACGACGATGATGCTGATGTCGAGATTGAGACCGAACGACCGAACGTCGTGTAGCCGACCCCTACTACAGAGCCAGAGTACGTCGTTGAGAACCTACCACCGTGTGCTCAAGAGGCTTCATCACCGTCCGTCCCATTCAATCTGCCGCCTCGATGATGCTCTCGGCTCTGCCTGTTGCAATGCGGCAGCGGGGGGCCCTTCGCATTGTTTCGGCGTAAAACTCGGTGGTCGATGTGAAAGCGTGTACAGCCAAAGTCTCATGGTTGAGCGTGACTGAGGCTTGTCCTCAATGACGATACCTCTGCCTGGATCTTGCGTCATCCGCAGCGGCTTACCAATTTCCAGCAAATAATGACAATGATCGGTTACAACTTTTATCGTACCTTATACACATCGCAACTTCGCTTGGAACTTTAGAACTTTGCATTACAACAAGTTCAATTGCAAAGAAAGGTAAAAAAAAAAATAATTTCATGATCATGCTCGCCACATTTCCACTCCCAATGACCACATTAACACCTTCGCTGGCAACGGGTCGCTAGAGTCATAACAATAAAAGTCGCGGTACAACTCGCGCAAACGAGTGTATCCTACGCCACCGGAGAGCATCGCTTAGAACCACTCGCTACCGTCATCATCATCAGTTTTTCGCCACTCCCGGGGCGTTGCGTGTCTTATACAAAGAAAAAAAAACCTAAATAAAATCACGATGATACTTTGGCATCCCATCCGCTGCGTCGGTGCTTCGTCGGACACTTTCCCGGGGTGGGGATTGGTTTTCGAGTACGCTTAACAGATCTTTTTCGCCGCAGCCCCGAAAGAAGTCCTTGCAGTTCTGGCTGGTTTCGGAGCCCACCCTATCCTCTCCCCCTCCCCCTCTCCGTCGTACAACGTAGCATCATAAATCCCTTATCTAGTCGTTCGAAGTCGCTTTGTTCTTTCCTTCACGTCCGATGCGTGGTACGTTACGGGGAACCAGGTCCGGTTGTCAGTACGTAGGGACGATTGCGAGACTAGTTGGGAACAAATTCTTGGCTCACGTTTTTTTCTTTGCTGTTATTATTTGCTTGCTTTCGAAACTACCACATCACGTCCTTTTCCTTTGCTGGTAGGCGAGAAGTTTCAGTGAGCACTCTGCACCGCACATGACGGGACAAGAGAAACCGACCGTGTATGGTATGTGTGGTGCTTCGGGTGAATCGTTCTTGTTGGGAGATTTTTGGACACATTTCAACGTAAACGGATCCACCCCATTCCCACGTCGGCAAGCCTGCCTGCCTGCCTGCCTGCGCCAGTGCGTGTTCGAGATCCCGTGACCCACTCGGCCGCCTACGGCCGAAACGAACTGTAGCGAACCTGCGGAATGCGAGAGATCGCAGAATAATCTGAGCCATCGCTCTCGAACCGGCACGACCGGCAGGCAGAAATACTTCGCAACGCCCCTAGCAACTAGGGCCGGCGAAGAGTGTGCCCTGGAGCTTTGTACATAATCGATACCGAAACATTCCCGACCCGGGTCTCACATTGTACCATCGGAAACGTCTTGTCGGATAGTAAGGTTAGGATTGGGAAGGGACATGAAGCCATCATCTGTAGTGCTCTTACAAAGCCACTATGGCACAGTTTAAAATAACAAGACAATAAGTTTTATATACTGTCTATTTTACATAACCATTTTACACTGTTTATACAAAAAAAAGCGGACTTGATAAACTTAAAAGTTAGCCATTCCAATAAAGCATATTCTTAAAGTTTTTTTTCAACCCAAAATTTCAATCCAAGCGCATGTTGTGAGTTTTTGCACCGCATCGACTGCACTATGGAAAAAACGAAATCCGATTTTTCCGATCAAATTTAATACATTATATTGAATGTTTCCTATTTTAAGTAAAGTTAAAACATGTATAAGCGATACAAATTAAAAAAAAACTTTTACGATTAAAAAAATATAACAATTTTGATATTTTGCATAAGAATAGATTTTTTGGTATTAAAAAAGCATGTTTATAAAAAAATTAAAACGAAGTCTGATACGTAATACTATCGTGCGTTTCAGCCATGTATAAATATAAGATTTATTTTATCAGCTTGAAACGCTTTTGAGGCAGCCAATCACTCCGCTAACGAAATCGATAACCTCGATCGCTTGCGCTTGTGGTGAACAGTGCGCGAGGTTGTACACGATATAGGGGTTTGGGCCGGGGTGGTGTTGCCCAACGTCGTCGCAGCAGTAGCTCTGAAAGTCCCTCTGCTGTTACCAAAATAAAGCACCTCCTATGAGCAGTGTAACAGCGGCAACAGCTACGCCTCAGCTGCTCTATGCTCTCCTGCATAGTACATAACAAGAGTGGTGCCTCTCGTGCAGAGCGACGTCGACCTCGTTCGAAATAGGGAACGTCCATCATCGGCGTCCCCTTCGCTTCGCCAACACCAGTGTGTTCAACCGGAGAGAGCAAGCACACCGTCAGCAAGAGGGTTGAAGTGAGCACAGCGAATGGATGATGGTTGTAGCGAATGAAGCAACCAAGCAAGCCATGGTTTCGGTCGCTTTGCAAGACAAACCACAGCAGCGAAGCGGTAACGACTTTCGGCATCCGTCTGCCGTTGCTGTTGCTCCTGCCGTCTGGACACAGAGCAGGCAGGGGTTGGTTATCGATTATTTTTGTACGTCTCGCACCGAAAGCAGAGAGCAGTAGCAGCAGCAGCAGCAGAAGCAACACAAAGAGCGACACGCAGAGAGCAACACTGCGGTAGATGCTTCCGTCGCAAAATCGTTCCCAGCATCGTCATCATCATCATCATCATCATCATCGCCCTCGTCTTGCACGGTCAGGATTGTGCGCCGTAATGCGGTGAAAATGGAGGTGAGAGAGTGGAATTTGGCTTGGTAGCACACCACAGCGCACAAGTGCTAAAGAGATCCACAACAGCACACTGTGCAGCGTTTGGTAATAAACCCTAGGCTGGAAATATTATCTTACTCACCCGCACAATGGGTACGCGACCACAAAGATCCTCGAGTGGGAAAGGTCAATACCAAAAAGGACATCAAAAATCCATGCACCAGAGGTTAGCTTCGCCGAGCAGAGGACGGAGGCAGACGAAAGATCGCAAACGACAAAACCATGACGCTTATGTATTGGTGCGATTTGTGTTCACGGTAAATAGAGCTGGCCTTGCTCATGTTTCCTTCCGCCGTCGTCGTCCGAACGAACTTCACGAACATTCCATCGAACCGTCTCCGTGTCAGGCGAACGCAGAGTCAGCAGCAGCACCGTACTCGCGCCGTTGTGTACGATCCAGGGCGATAAGGATGTAGACACACATCCACACACGCACACACGCGTATACACTCCGAGCAGTTGTTCCGAGCACACCGCATCGGAAACCCAAGCGGCACACTCGTCGCCCATACGAACGAGGCAGCCGTAAAAGCAACGTTGCCGTCATTTTCGCTGCAAAGGCGTTGTTGAAAATAGCCGACGGTGCGAGAGCAGCCTGCTGTGTTTCGATGTGCCTAAGGGGTACAAAATACGCTCTCTGCAGCAGCAGCAGCAGCAGCAGAGCGTGTGCACACATCTAGTTGGTCTGTGGTGCGTTCGGTCCCTTCTTTTATCGCTTCTCTCTCGCTCTCTCTCTCTCTTCGCTGCCCCTTTCGATTTTACTGTGCGCGAAGAATACTAAGCACTGGATGGACCTACTCCACGGGTTACTGAACCGAGGCCGGTGCTGAAAAGCGAATCGACTGCGCTTACCTTACACCCGAGAGAAATCTAAGCTTGCTGCTGCTGCCATAGCGACGACGGAATGACGGTGCTGTTCGCCTGCCTACATACCCTACCACTGTGTGTAGTCTGCCTGATATGCAGTGTATCACGTTCGAACGGAGGAACGCAGTAAATGGGTAGGAGCAATTGTCGCTGGATGGCTGGAACATTTCACTGATTGGATTTCCCTGATACCACACAGGGAAGGTGGGCAGGTTTTGCAGCTCCAAGTTGCTGCTCTTCAACTTGTGTTCCAATTCGAGATCCACCATACTGACGTCATGGCGGCATATGCAACGGACCAAGATCTGCGGCTTCGATATCATGTGCAAGTGTTACCGTGACATTGCCGATCCTGCCTGCCGACTCTTCCCCTCCTCCTCCCCCCGGAAGCTTCTTCTGCTGGTTCGAGTTGGACATCGCAGCCTCCGAAGGAAACGAATCTTGAGTGTCGACGCGCAAGAGGAAGAGGTGCGGAAAACACGTTCGCAAAAGCTGCATGCTTTTCGAGGGACTCGAATTACGGCGTGTGTGGTGGGGCGGCAGGGCGGTGTTGCAACCAAACCCTGCATTCTGCCCAAGAGCTCGCCGGATACCCGGTTCAAACTGCAGACGCGGAGATCGTCCCAAGCGGTAGTTTCTCAAAACCGATGGATGGACCGCCGGCAGCAACACAGCCGCCAACACGTGGAGTGAGAAACGTGTGAAGCGACCGAACGAAAGCACGACGCGCGGGCCACCAAACGTTCAGGGCATACCGGCCTACGAAACGGGCCCCAATGCTTTTCGAACGTTTGCATGATGCTGCTCCGCATGGATACGATTCGAGAGGAACCGGTCCGCACGAATACGCTCGGGCGCGGGAGCTGGTGCGAGCGAGAACGCTCATCACTTTTATGTG
>JXWZ01010473.1:0-14288 GCA_000956215.1 Anopheles farauti No. 4
TTTTTCTCTCTCTCTCTCTCTCTCTTTCTCTCTTTATCTCTCTCCCTCGCGCTCTGCATCTACCTCGGCGGTTGGATTATTAATTTTGAATTAGTGTCTGTTATTGGTTGGAAATTGTTTTTGTTCTATACGAAATGCACCAAAAAAGCATTTTATTTAATGCCATTCTCTCTCCATCGCACCGTCGTCCCGCACCGATTCTATGCGGGCACAATCGCTGCTGCTCCCCGTTGCTGCTTATCATTAAATGCATACATTTTGTCAATGTGTGTTTTTTTGAATGTGAATGTATCGTTTCGTTTGCTTGTGTGTGCCAAACTTGTGAAAGCGCAAGTGAGTTTTTATGCGAGAAATCTTGTGAACCGATGGGTGCAATCAATGAAAAACAGCAACTACACCAATCAAACCCAGCCAGAATCCAAAACTCAGAATGATAGCGCTCTCTACGGGAAGATGAGATGCTGTTAGTATATGCTTGTTTTGTGTGTGGTGTTTGTCCACCTTAAAATGCACCGTGTATATGGTATGGTATGTTCTGTATGTACAAACATGTTCGCATTAATTGTCATTGTCGCACGCAATTTGCCTGCCCCTTCCCTTCGCGTGTCGGGGTGGATGATGTCGGTCCGCTTGCCAGAAACGTGGCCGATCATCCGGACCGGACGGTGGGATGCAGTTCGGTTCCTTTCCCGGTGGCGGTACACATCGATCGGTGACGTGCCGATGTGCGCACGGCGTGGGAAAATTGTGCTCGCACACAACCAAAAACTAACCGCGTGCAAAACCTAGTGTCTTCTTAAAAAGAGGCAAACGTAATGTTTTTAAAATTAAAATAACAACAACAGCTCGCAAGCATCACATTTATGTCCGTGTGTGTGTGTGAGTGTATGTATGTGTGTGTGAGAAAGGAGAGGGGGAAGTGGAAAAGAGAGGGGAAGAGGATAATTCTATACGTGCAACATTATAGAAATGTGCACAGCGTTTGTCGGTGTTAAGATTGTTGTGTGGAATAAAGTACTGTGTGTTTGTTTTGTCCTATCTTTTGGCCGTTTAGTTTGTCCCTTCTTCTCATAGGTTGCTAAGATTTGATGCTCATATTCAGACGGGTTTGTCTAAACTAAGCACGTTGCTCCTGTTTTACCAAAGCGCGCGCGCATGGACATGCTGAGACTTACAGAAATGGCAAGTAACGTGCAACAAGTCACAGACATGTTGGAGGAGTGCGTTCTATTGATGAGTCAAACGATTTTTTACCAAACACAACACACAAAATCCAACGAACCATGTTCGGCCTACTCGCAACACGAGAGCAATCACTAGTTTTTACTTTAGCAATACTCAACAAGAGTTTGTCTCATAGTTGCTCGTTTTCTTTTGTATATGTATCCGTTCGTGTTTCGTCCAAGCAACCCCTGCAACGGATTAGCATGCGGTTTCACCTTTTTCGTCCTTTTTGTATATGTTTGTCTGTATTAGAGTGTATGGTTGTCGTGTATGTGTGTACGTTCTATTTACAAATTTTCGAATTAATTTACGCTAAGAATATTTGTTTACCGTTTGTAGCCAAACTTAACTAGATAACACTTCGTAAACTTTTGCTTTTGCTTTTGCTTTTGCTTTGCTCGCATCGCATCATACCACACAGAGTTTTGTCACATTGGGTTTTCATTCCTTGCGCAATCCTTTTGTTGAGTTTTTCTCCCACATTTCGGTCCGTCGCTGTTCCATTTACTCGCTAGCTCATTCGCCCGTGCAACTATTTTTTTGTTGTTGTAATAGTTCGTAAAGTTTGTTTGTTGATTGTTGGGCGTAGTAAAAACCAAAGGGAAATAAGGGGCAAAACCGAAAGCATGAGTAAGATCACGAGGAGTGGATCGGTTAGCGCTATTAATATTTAGCTACGTTTTCGCTAGCGATAGAGAGACTGCATGCGTAGTATATGTTTGTACTAGGCGCAGCAGCGTAAATGGCAATAGTTTTGGAGTTTTGTCTTGCGTTGGAGACTTGGTTTTTTTACACACGTAGAGTTTTTTGTTTGCGATAAAGACAACGAGAGATGGTATGAGTTTGTTACGTTTTAATTCGTCTGCTACCTCGTTTCTGCATCATTCAATATGCAGTACTCAATGAAGATGCCTACAAGATCAATCGCTAATCGGTAGTAAGGAGATGCGTTTATGCTGTTATTAAGAGTTTTGTGTCGGATTCTGTGTTCTGTTTATCGTTTTGTTTGCTCTCATTTCTTTCTTTTTCTTTTTTTTTTTCTCTCTCTCTCTCTCTCTCATCCTTTTTTCATCCTTTTCTTTGCCCCACAAAATGCACTTTTTGGGAATTAGGATTCGTTACGTTTGTTTTACACACAGTAGTACTTATGTGCGGATTGGCAATCCGACTAGGCAGGGGTAGGAAGAGTTTGACACCTAACCATGAATCTGAATCTGAATCGAATGGCATGGAGTGGAAGATGAAAAATATTTTCGGGTAAGATCCAGAAGAAGCTGTTGGAAGCATAGGATGCCACCGAGAGGATAGGGAAGCATTTAGTTTAACAGGGATGTTGTACCCAGTTCTTTACTTAATTTCCGAGGTCTCCGATGTAGATCGCATTGAACAAGCATACCAATGCTTGCACACACCTATTCTGATCCAACGTACTTCCACTACCATTTGCGTCAACTCACTAGTACCGGTAGCAGCAAAGCAAAGGTCATTTTAAACACTTTTCACTGCCGAAAAATGTAACTTTAAAATTGCTTTCAAACATGTTGATGACACCACACCGAAGTGGGAAGGAGGACAAAGAAGGCAAAAACAAAACCTTACACGCGTTTCATTGGTTAACGTGGACCACAAAATATCTGCAGCCATTTGTAACGTTGAGATTTTAAAATGAGTATGCGTGCGCCCTCGGAATGTGTGTCCGCAACCTTCTCCCATTGCCTACTTAATTGTAAAACTGACATTTATGTTCTTTTGCATTTTGCTACTCTCGTTTTGCTCATTTAGCTATTTTATCGTGTCTTGTTCACTCGTCCAACCACTTGCCCGTTCCATTTCGATTGCTTCTTAGGTTTGTCGTTCTCAACATCATTCATCCGTATCTCATTTCTTCATGTTGTTTTTTTCGTCTCCCATCTGCTGCCTCTTGTATGTATTGTATTATCACAATTGTTTATTATTGCTGATGAATCTATTCAATCAACGTCATTTGTTCAAACATAATAATGAGTGTATATACTTGAACGCGTGTGTCGCTTGTGTTCCGTGTCCTGTCGCTGTCCTTAAGCCCACCAGTATCGGTATATGATAAAGTTTCTGCTCTCTACTGGACTTCGCTCTTTATATATATATATATGTGTATATATATATAGCCTGGGATTAATGATTTTTGTTACCTTTTTTTTGTCATCCGCATATGTTAATAAGTCGGGCCGTGCTTTATCGGTAGGATACCTCAATAATATTGCAATCATTATCATTTCACAAATGCACATACACACGCACAACAACAATAACCACAATAGCAGGAGGTTTGGGGATCACTCTTGCAGATTTGTATGGCGTTTTAATGTGTTTGCCATGGATGCACATGTTTGCATGTCTGTTTTCCGTATTATTAGCTTGCTTTGCGATACAATTCACTTCGGTGTTTAGTTTTGCTAGTTTTGTTTGTTTTAATTTCCATTTTTCTCATTGTGTCTGCTTTTGCCTTTTTTTGTTTGCTTTCTCTTTCTCCAACGTATGGGTGTAGATTTCGTCTTTTTTGTTGCTTTTACTCTGGTTTGCTACTCTGCTCGATCGCTCGCTCGCTTGATATGATATAAACGCGCCAGTGCACGTTTACTCGCTCTGATGCTAAGTAAATAATGTATCATTAATAATGTATAATAAGTTTGTATATTTATATGTATTATTAAAGTACGTGTGTTTGCCTTTTATCTTTAGTTAGTTTTTTTTCTTCCGTTTTTCCGACTGCCAGTGGCTGGTTTCGGTGTGTATGAATGTGCAGGCTTTCCTCCGTAGTTCCGAGTGACTACACTCGGTTTGGATAATCTTTGTTTCCATTGAATGGATTATGAAGCTACGAGGTCGGAATAAAATTGCTTGCAAACTAGTAAATCGGAAGTGCCAGAAAGACAAGAAAAAACATACCTTCCATTCTGTGTTTGTGCTGCAGTTGAATCGGCGTACGATACAAACCACAGTCTCGCCGTCCAACAATCGTTACAGCGGAGGAAATTGAGATTACGTTTACTGTTCCTGTGGCTTGTGGCACATCCACAATTACACTGGGTGGATGACTACGTACAAGATTTATCGACAAATGGTGGCTCCCTAGAGCCAACGGCTAGAGTAGACATGTGCACTGTCATAATGAGAACTTTCAAATAAACTACCAGCTATGTTTGAAGTCGCGAACAGAGCGAAATAAACATACTCATACTGTCTGCAGTAGTGCCTGTCGCATTGACGCTTCAGTAACAATTTGTTCAACTTCTGTATCCAGCATAACAAACCACGAACAGAAAGCACACTACTGGCTCAGGTAATGACATTGCTAATAATTAAGCAATTGCAGCAGATATTAACAAACGCGAAAGTAAAGCACAGCGTAGTGCATTAGCTCGAGCGCCGTGTCCATCGATTTCATGGAATAACGCTTAATCGATTGCACCATGGGTAACTTATCGCAGGTCAAAACCATGTACTCCTTTAGCGATTGCTTCTGCGGCCATCTAGGGTAGCTTTCAGACTTCTGGGTCTGAACCGTGGAGATCACACGCGCACAGTGACAACATTATTCTTTTTGTCTCGGTGGGAAGAAAAGGGAACCACCGTCCACTGGTAGTGTCCAAAGAGCGAAGAAACAATAGCTAGATAGCAACATGTGTGAATAGGATCGGCAAAAGGGTTTCTTTTCTCATGAAAGCAAGAATCCTACACTACGGTAACGATTAAAATGCGGATTAATGGGCCAAAGGTAGCCTAACGGTATGCACTTTTCCAGACGGCACGCACTCGGATGTATCTCCCGATCGTTATTTTTTAACCGTTCGGACCAATTGTTCCATCCCCCGGTTCAATTAGATACAATAAAAAGGGGGAAAATATTTTATCCTATCCTACTGTGGCTAAAAGCGGTTACACAATATCCGTAACGGTACTAAACAACAAACGCGTAAAAATAATATCGTTGCACAGCACACGCCACCTAATTGCATTCCCACCAGCTAGCTAGCAACAAGAAATTCCAAGTGAAGTCCAATAAAAGAATGCATACTTTGGAACGCAAGGACAGGATACTTTGGTCCCGGTAGGCTAGAAGTAACTGCTTCGAAATGAAAACAAACGCACCAGAAACAAGCGTGCAGAGAATACATTGTGCACTCGGCAACCGGCACGCGGTCGGTAAAGAGTAAAGCAATTCAAATGTAATTTTGCACAACCTAATGAAACCTAAGAGTATCGTTGTAATATTTTCACCGTTTTTGTTTTATCTTGCCTGTTATGACTCTTCCTCTATTTGTCATCCGCTCGTGGTACACAGCCAGTGTGCTTTGGCTTGCGTAAATGATGTTTGCGGAGAAAATTTGCGCGAGCGCGTGTGTATGTGTGTGTATATGTCCGTGTGTACAATTAACGCACTTCAGCTCGATACTGCTCATTTTCCTTGTTTAAGCCTAGTGCGACCTTACACTAATCAGCAAGCGGCAAGTGACTGAAACATTCCTATTTTGATTCCCGTTCCGCTTCTTTCTCCTTCTCGTTCGTTTTGAAATGTGCAGCAATTTAACGCCAACACTTGCCACCATCGGCGTGTTACCGTATGTTTCATTCTTCTATAATATTCCCGTGTATGTGTTTGGGTTTGTTAGTCAATCAATAGGTGGATCTCGGAGCACTTTTCTCCACTTCACTGCAGCCCATGCATGCGATTGCTGATTGATGAATTTGTAGCCAAAACATTTTGCTTCCGGACGCGCGCACGGCTAAAGGTGTTACAGTGTGACATCTTACTTCAGGAGATCGTGAGCTCTTTCGTTAGCCGCCGCTATCCTGGTCGCGTTGGAGTCACCCTATGGAAGTTGATATCGTACAAGATCAGATCACTCAAACACGGGATGCGGTGTCGAATTGGGCGATAAGTAGCAATAAGTTATATCGATCGGTGTGGTAAGAAAATGGAATAAAGAGGTGTGGCATTCGAAAAGACAATCTGTTTAATATTTGCTCAACTTTGCAGTAGATTTATTACACAAACAACGGGAGGGCAACTGGAGCTTTAATCGTCAAGAGATAGTAAAGAGGCATAAAAGCCGGGTAAATGAAAGAATAAATAAAACGTAAGGAAGAAAACTAGTAGGCAATTACTTAATAGACAATAAAAGTTTTCATTTACTAATGTTCAAACATTTTCAATTAACAAAAAACGTAACTTTGATCATATAATTTACTATCATTGCCTACATTCGTTTATCTTTTAAATTACACAATAAAAAGTGAGAGTTAAATTGAACGGAGTAGTTGTATAAAATCAAATAAGGGTAGATTAGATTACAATAAAATAAAAGCTGTGATCAGATTATTTTACTGTATTGCATAAAACTTGTTTTATTTCATAATGTCTTTCATGTATGTGTCATATTTCCTTCATGTTCGATTGATTCGGCAGCGTAATATAATAATATCACATCCTACATATATGGATAATACAATAAGAATGAATTGGCAGAAATAAGAAACTTAAACTGAATAGCTATATTCCATTACACGCATAATAAATACTAACATTAGAAACTAATGATAAATATACAAATATAGAAATATATGTAGTATTATAAATATGTAAATATAGAAGATAGAAAACGTGACTACCAACTTACATTTTTTGCGTTTTTGTTCGTTTCGTTATCCGAAATGGATGGAGGTAAAATAATAACGATAACCATACAAGTATATGTATATATATGTATAGATAGGTGTGTATATTGTATATATGCACGGTTATATATATACTCGGTACCCTTTTTATTTCAGAAGCGAGTGCGCTTTTTCATTAGCCGCCTTTATCCTGTCCTCGTTCGATGCGCCCTAGATTGTTGGAAGAGCATTAAGATAACGATCATATCACATGCATAAACATAAACATTATATGTAGGTTAAACATTAGGTATTGGTATGTATTTATATATATATATATGTAGTAAAGTATAGCATAACGAAAGAGTAAGAGAGGTAAGAGCAATTGGTTTTCAATCAGATTATTCATTGAAATTTAATGCGTGATATAGGTGAAAGAGGAACAAAACGTTAAAAACTAACGCAAAAAACGCACGCTTAGCGTAAGAACGCAACGCAATATGAAAATAATTTGTGCGCGCAACGATTCCAACGAAGTAGCGTAAACGTGAATGGACAAGGTAAACACATAAATGGTAACAAAACAAAACACTACACAAGGGGAAGGCTTATTGAGGTACAGTTTCACAATAATACATCTTCGAGCGTTGTTGTTTTTGATAGAATAAACATTTTGCGGTCAATGTGCCTTTTCAAGCAAAAGCACTGGAAATAAGTTGAAATAGTTGAAATTTATATGCACTTTGACTTTGCAAGTTCACACGACTTCTAGCCGTTCGATGTTCGTGATCATCGCTATAGCGAATATTTTTTGCTGTTCAGTTTGATGAGAAATATTGAAACATTATATGGGGTCTAGAAACCAGTTAACAACTCACTAGTGAGTCGAAATGTTAGCAACCATTTAATGGAACAAAAGTCATTGGTGAGCATTTTGATTCACACTTTAAAATGATTATTTATCGTAACGCAACGCGATCATAAAGTGATGATGAGAATAAGAACTTCCGTTTGATAATAGAATCAGATCTTAAGCGTTTTCTTAGCAGCCAGCCATTTTATGATTCTTTAGATATTTTTTTGTCGACGGCCAATAACGCGCAGAAGCAATGAGGTGTTAAAAACCTCCAGCTGCTATATACCGTCAAAAAGCGGTTGCAATTAAGCGCTGAACCGAAAAATTGAACATTGAACCAAAATGAGAATGGAGTAAAGGAAATAATCGTACTAAACAATAATATAGATACATACAAGTATGTGCCAATATTGGGCGAATGATTTGCTCTCTCCAACAACTGTGGGATTCACTTTCCTGTTTACGATCTGTCTGGTTATCTCGGTGGCAGTACGCAGAGCAACGTAATTATCAACTTAAGGCACAAATAAAACAATGGGCTCTACATACCAAATGGATATATGGGTCATAACGATACTTACTCCCATTCACACACACATTGCAGCCAAGTGTGTCCCTCAAGTTGATTTCGGTAATGAAATTTTTCAATACTCTACCGTTCACTTTGGAGGCAGTTTGCTTGTTGCTCAGCAGTCGAAAGGGTCGTGCACCGTAGAAAATGACATGCTATAGCAACGTTCAACACAGTAGAATTATAAACGAAAATAGATCGCGCAAAGCTTTATATGTCTAAATCCAGTTTAATAAACGACTTGTACAGACGGAATGATTAGAGACACACAAAAAGACAAAGAATGGGCATGTCAAATTCTACGGGCTATGTCCTCCACGAACACCTTTGGGCTACCGGTTCTGTCAAGCTTAATATTTTTTCTAATACTGCGATAAAAACGAAACTTCTTTGAAACGCTCCCCGTAGTCCGTCAAGTCGCTAAAGACAGTTGGACATGGGAACATCAAAACACTGGCTTTATATCGCTTTGATATAACATCACACGAGTATAGGTATCAAAGGAAACGAACAGAAAACACAACCAGCTAGCGAATAAGAAGAGCAAAAGATAGAGGCGATAGAGATATTGGAGTGTACGAACCAGAGTATAGTACAAAATCAAAGAATCACGAAAGCATTTAAAATAAAAATGCAAAACAATAGAAGAGATCTGCCCTTTTTTTACGTTTATTGAGTCCAAGACAAGCCTTGCTCCTAACGAGCAAGTAAAACACAGTTTTCCTTTAAATAGTTAAGTATCACTTCTTTTGAGGCTCAGAAAGGGGGAAGAGATAGAGTGACTAACAGCACCTAAGCCGAGCACTGAAAAGACAGTCAAAAGTGTCTAGGACTAGATGTGAAACGGAAAGGACCAGAATTTAATTACTGATCATATGATCCTATAAAATTATTCACTACTTTGTATAATTAAATTTGGTATCGAATTTCAAAATTAAAATAAATAGAAACAAAGAAGTTAACTTTCCAACCATCCGGATCCAATTCACGTACTTTAGAGAACGCTTAAAGCAGCTCATTTCCGTTTATCATGAAAAGAATTCTGTACCGCGCTTCTCCAACACAGAACAATATCGTACGCTCTACAATTGAAAGCTACATAAACATATATCAACACACTATGGTAGGGTAGGCGCGACTAAATGCACAGATATATAGATAGAGACAGATAGAGACAGATAGAGAGAGAGAGAGAGAGAGAAAGGGAGAGATAGAGACATGGTAAGACAATAATAGCACAATAGGAAAAGGGTACCAGAAATTAGGAAGATTCTGAGCATGTATGTTTTGCTGTAAGAAGTGGTGATGGCGGTGAATATTTCTATTCCGATTGAAAGCTCGGGTTTGTGTTGTGTGTAAAAGAACAACAACCGAACACAACGGTACACATAGACCACAACAACGCGTTCCAACGACAGAACATAGACATTTCTCCTCTAACGTGATACTTGATGAATATAAAAATACGACAACGGAAACTATAATGAAGGTATAAGTATTACAATCAAATAACAAACACGACCTAATCCGGATCGAAAACAAAATAGTAAGGAAACATCAAAATCGCCACCGTTTCTAGAACGGATATAGAATCAAAACCAAAATGCGCAAGCAAAACCGCAAGGGTATGTTTTTGGGGCATGTTTTCTGTTTCATTGTATATGTTTGCTGACTGTTCTGGCACATCTGCGAGTGTGTGCTGCAGTAGTGGTGTGAGGGAGGGGTGGTGCGCTGTTTGAAAACAACGACCTATTTGTTATCTAAATGATAAACTGAACACACAAAATCAAAGGGAAAATATTGAGTAATGGCACGAAACGAATAGCTAGTGTTTAACGATGTAATAATCTGATCAAAAAACTAAGAAAGGTCTATAGAGCGGCTAAATGTAATGATAAGACAGAAGAAGTGGGGTTGATTTGTGCGTTTCCTTCTCCGTGTCGTTTCCACTTTCTCTCACACTCTCTCACTCGCACGTTCGTTCACAACACTTTCGCGCCCTTGTTTGACATTTCGGAGCGGAAATGAAGCGAAAACGGTCCGGCCAGAGGTTAGAGCGTCCGAAAGCACGCAGCCCGGTTGGAGTGTGTGGCGAGAGAAAGCCAGCGAGCGGAACGAAACAGGACACTTACCTTGCGATTGATTCTGTCGATCTGTCTGTTCTGGTTCTCCAGCTCGGAGCCCATATCCAGCGCCATGTTTCGCAGATTACCGATCATTGTGTTCACCTGACCCATGTTCTCCTCCATCTCGTCCTCCCGGGCATCGTTCGTGATCCTATGCGATAGAATGCAAAATTTTTAACGCAACCAACCGACAGAATCGCCTTCGAGGCGTGCCGCTTACCTTCCGATATAGCCGGCTTGTGGACCCAAACCATTGCGGTCGTCCATTACTCGCTGGGGCTGATTGTTAACCACCTTGCCATCGTCGTTGCCCTTCCAGGTACCATCGTCCTCCTTGAAGGATGCACTTCTGCAGATTGAAACATACGAACAAATGATCTTACACATGATCTTTGCAACTATGAAAACCTTCTTCGATGACTTACTTGTTACACGGTAAGACGCAGATACCGCAGCATTTTTCCATGCCACTTAGATTCTTTTCTGCCTCACGCATGTCGGCATTGATCTGGTCCATGCCCTCCTCAATTCGATCGAGTTGCTCTGTGAGTGGCGTTGTTTCAAATTTGATTTATGATTGGTATTCAATTAGAACATGACCATTGTTCCAACAAGCCGTACATCAACGGTATAGTTCACGTGTGGTAAGACCACACAACGACAAAAAAGAGAAAAAAGACACGAAGAGAAGGAGATAGTGAGCCGTTTATGTTTCGCAGATGAAGAGAAATCTTCATGAAAATGGTATTTAAGTGATAGCAGTGAGTTGCATGTTATTGTGAAATAAGAAATATGTTTTTATTTTGTATATGATTGTAACATTTGACGATGATTGAATTCAAAGGTTAGGTGTGTCTGGGTAATGTGTGTGGGTTATAGTACTGTGAACATATTGTGCATTCGGCAACAGGAATAACAACGGCATTCGATAATCTGAACATATCTGAAGAGTAAAAAGTGATTTTTTTTTTTACTAAATGATGCAAAAATAAACCGATGACTTTTTAAATGAACACATTCGTAGGGAATCGACGCATGAAATGATACAACAAACAACTCTAAACGAGTTTAAAGAGATAGGAAATAGAAAAAGTAACCGTGTAATTGATTATAATTGTGATAGCAGTAGAAGTAGTAGTAGAATATTAAATAGTACTATGTAACGGTAATATTGATTGGTATATTGGAAGACAAAGTAGAATAACATTATATGTATTATCATGCAACGTTTCTACCATCTTGGAAGTGAACCAATGGATATATGTTATAGCAATTACAGAACTCGGAGTACCCAGTCGAAAATGAAACTAACAAAACTGAAAGTAATGCATAAATGCACCATCAGAATAAACAAAACTTAGAAAAGGGTTTTAAATTATTTTCAGCTTCAATCTCATAAAGGCATTTGGAGAAACAAAACACTATCGTAGCAAACGGGGTCTTCATTCAAAAAGACTAATACGAAGTAAAGTTGATGGAAATCAAAACGTAGTCCCAACATCTCGTTAAAGCCAAAACTGAGCACGAGGCATAGAATGTGAAAATACAAACAAAACAATAAGCAAATTTAAAAGAGGCTTTTTGTTTGGGGATTTCATATATTCGCAATAGGATTGGACGTGGGATCATAAAATAATGAATGTTCTAAATTCTTGCTACAGCAAACATAAACTCAACAATGTACGTTTTCTTTGGCGCACCACCCCACAAATCAAGTCGTTTGTACAACGGGGGCAGGAAATTAGAATTGAATAAAAAAAAAACACAAACTAATGGAATAAAATAAACTAAGATTTTGAATATTTGTAAGCAATCGCACTGCTTCGCGTCGCGTTCTGCAACCATTTTGCATCCGACAAAAACAGATCGAACTAAAAATAATTACTGAACACTGAATATATTGTCACCATTCTGGTGTGTATTTGGCTTTAAATATACCTGTTTGTTGTGTTGTTTTATTGATGCAGATGCAGAGTTTAGAGTGATAAGTGCTGTGCTCATTGGTACGTTTGTTTGTTTCCGATTGGTAAGTACTTGTAAGTATGTTTAGTGGGTGAATCTTCGTTAGTTTTGCTGGGTAAGTTAGTTTGCGTTATTGTTTTTATCATTGGTGATTTGTGATATTTTCTTGACTGCCTTCCTTTGCGTTCCTTTGATTTACACGTTTGTAATTGTAGTGCTTGTTTTCCTCCATTTTGCCTATTGAGCGTGAGTTGTGTTAGTATTTTTTTTTTATTTCGTTACATTCGGCTGCTGCGTTGATTGTTTGCACCAATGGATAGTTCAACAATTTGTGTTGTAAAATTGTTCGACGCCAGCCAAATATTATTTCCGAAAAACGAAGATAGCAAGCAGAGGTTAATTTGGGTTTTCTTTTTCTACTAACGTAAATATTGCTGTTATTAGCTGTACGGTTAGTTTCGGTTGTGTGTTGATTTTATTTCATTTTTGTAAGAGATATTAATTGAGCTTTCTAGCAGTGCATAAGCTTACCTCCTTGTTCATCCAGCATTACGATGGTTCGCATTCCCACCTCAGTGCTCTAGATCAGAAAATATCACAAATATGAGCTTAGCATTCGTCACACGTTTCTATGACAGTCTGTCGCTAACGCGACTCTTACGTGTTAATGAATTTGTATCGTTTCTTAAATCCTATTTAATAAATTCAACTTTTTCTAATTTACCGCGATTCTCCAGCCACCGATTCTCCACATGTACCATCATATGAAAACGTTCTTAAAATATTCGACCCAGTCATGTCAATCAGAGTGCCTTTTTTAATCGCTAACGATAAGAGTTATAATGAAAATACTCCTACTTCATGAAATTTTACATTTGATGTATTGCTGTCATACGCGATTCAAACAAACACTTTTCAGCCTTCCAGTTCCCATTTTCTGAGCTTTGAGCACGACGAAACCACCATTATAATAAAGTCTATTTTGAAACCATTTGCTTTGGCTTGATTTAAGTTTCACAACACAGCACGAAAACACTCACGATAAGAATGAAATAATAAATAATAATTCATTATACCGCAGCCATAGTTAGTCAGGACGTTTGAAAGAGAAACGAACACGACATTAAAAGTACAGTACACTGATTACAAAGCGAACCTACGCACTGGGAAGCATCGACAGACAACAATTATAAATCGAACGATAATCAATGAACCGTAATTCCTTAAATATGATAACACAATACAACAGTGAAATAAAAAATAAATAAAAGGCTAAAATTATTGGGAACGAGGGAAAAAATATTAAATACACAAAGCCTAATTACTAGAACAATAGCAGCTATTAGAACGATAGCAATGGACTACATATGAATTTTATTAAAAAAGAGAACGAAATACAGATTTCGCCTAGGATGAAATAGTTAAAGCGGTTCCAAAAGCAATAATTGGTGCGTATGTATCTGATTTGTGTAGGGAGCACTAATACCGATTGAACAAACGGGATTCTATACGAGAAATAGGAGATAAATGAGAGATTATATATAAATAAAATATTGTGTGCTATTAATGTAGATAAGATGTGCGATTGTCAAAATATTCCTAGTATTGCGATATACTAGTCAGTTAAATCCTATGTCTAGAGAGGTTGTGGTGCATTACAAGTGATTTCAAAAAGGAAAATCAAAAACGGTTACTATTCTCCACAAGCATCTGTCACAATATCTCATGGAAATGATGTGAAAAATAAATAACTTCACAATAAAGCGTAATTATTTCATCATCATGGGGCATTAAACACACTGAAACTGATGAAACAAGTAGATGAGATGGAATTTGTTGTGAGAAGTGTAAAACACATGATGGTAACATTAAAAAATAACTTATATTAATGTTGTGAACTTGAAACAATGAA
>JXWZ01010476.1:0-11632 GCA_000956215.1 Anopheles farauti No. 4
GGGTTGAGTTATTTAAATTATAAATTAAATCGCTCGGTTACCACCGCGACTGGTTGCACTCTTCCTTGGAAAACTTGCACGCAACAAACACACACACACGCACACACACACAACACAAACCAGCACTAACTGTCAAACACAGTACGAGCTGCGGCTGGCAACCGCCGTTTTGAGGTTATGTTTTGCATCTCGCTTGCAAAACCGATCCGTCTGTCCGTCCCGGGCCGTGTGAAAACGGTCGTTCCGGTGCAAAGCAGCGGTCGATATTTAGAGCACTGTGGACGGTGTTTGTTTGCAACCGTCAGGTGCCCGCGACCTTCAATCTAATTACATACGTGGTAGCTGAGTGGTCTTCTAGCAACGGAGAACAAGTGCTGCAATCGATCTTTGGGCTTCGGGGTTGTGATGTGGTCGCGACGCGACGCGAAGAACTGTGAAGCGAATCTCGGTAGCAGCGTGCCAGGTGTTGATACCGCTGACGAAACTGACTCTTAATTACCATGCATTAGAGCGTGGGTATCGCAGCAATCGTCCAGTCCGAACAATTGAACCCTGTATCGTACTGCCGGAAAGATCTTCGGAACGGAGTTGCGCGGAATGCGACAGCAACACAATGGACGCGCCCGGCAATATTGTGTAAGATCCTACGTGCTTTGAGAATGTTTCATCACTCAGGCTACATACCTCGTCGTGAATCTCCTCGTAGACCAGTCCCTGCGTCGAGTTCGGATCTGACCGGACGTTCCACATCCGTAGCGAGTGCGCACCACCGCGCAGCAGTCCCTCCGTCTTCTTCAGCGTCAGGTTCACGTTCTCGCCGAACGCATCGAACGACACACGGTGTTCGTTGATGTCGGCTATACTGACACCACCTTCCATCAGCTCCAGGGTGGAGGAGTCATCCACCCGCTGCTGTTGCTGCTGCTGCTGCTGCTGCACCACAGGACCCGCTTCGAGCGGAATGTTCACCTTTCGCTGTGGTTTCGCCGGCAGCTCGCTCACCTTCTCGGTGAAGCGCACCTTACTGAGGTCCTTCTTGACGTGATGGCTGACGGGGGCCGCATCCGAGCCGGCCAGTGCGTTCGCTTTCGACGCTGAGGACGCGGCCGAGTCGACGGCACGTTTCCGCCGGGAGTTGACCAGGGCGGGCCGGTTTGTGTGGTGTGTTAACCGAACGAGCTCGTAGTGTGGCACCAGGTCCGCGTGGTCAACGTGGAACACCTCCTGGAGCTGTGCGGCGGACATTTGAAGATGGATCTGGAAGTAATGCGGAAAAGTAGCAAATTATTCACTGTTGCTGGAAACGCTGTTGGGAAATCCTGACCGGCGTTCCTCTAAAGATGAGAGCGGGAGAGATTACGGCAGGATAGAACGAGATATGAAAGAGAATGACCTTAGATCGATAGGGTTGGGACGAAAAATTTGGAGAGGCTAATTACAATAATTGGCTTACAACTGTTATTCACCTTATTTACGAAATGAACTTTTGTACTATTAAAAAATCAATTATATGATCCAACTACAAAGCTTGAATCGCGGTTTGTATTTCCCAGCCTAGTTTTCCAACTGTTGGAACATGTAGTGGCATAAATTATGCCTACGTTCAAACCTGATCCAGATCAACTTCTAGCCCGGCGCCTACGGTACCGTTTCGTTTGCAAATCTGATCTAAAAATATTGTTATAGCGCTCTCGGCGGTTCGGTTCGATAATCGACTGTTAATGGACCATTTGTTACCTCCGTTTGCGCTCTGGATCGCCACCCAGGCAGCACACCCTTTAGGCGCCTATCTTGAGCGTGGTAAGCACGATCCAAACACTTCGAAAGCGTGTGCGGCCGTGTGTCTGTGATTGATTCGGTTGCCAGCCAGTACAATTGTATGCCCGAGCGTTCCTACACGGCCTTGCGCTCCACTATCGCAACCTCCACGTGTCACGCCTGTCCACGGCGTTTACCACCAGACGCATGTTTGCACGCAACACGATAGAGGCAATTGTTTGCAAAAAAAAAAACCCCACACACACAACACACGTGAGCTCGCAAAAGTAATCCCTTGTTTTCTCGCTTTCGTTTTGCAGAATCGTTCCTTGCCGAGCACTGCTGACTGGCAGGAGGTGAAGGAGAGCGTATCTACAAAACGCGCAGAATAGCAAAACTGTTTGCTTCAGACACGCGAACAGATACGTTCTTTCGATGTTGAACTCCATCAAGTGACACCGTATCGCGCGTTTGCACAAATCCCGGAAGTGTTGGGTCCCGTTCCAACTATCCTCCCATCGGCCTGGCGTTCATCGAAACAAATGGCGGATGCCATTTTCCAAAACAAAACACCCAACAACGCAACATTCCCAAGCCGCACGACCGTTGCAGCGGCAGCAAATTTGTCTTTATCAGCGTTGCGTGCACGTAACCTTCGGATTTCCATTACATCTCGCACTCTCCGCGCCGTTGGGCGTACCGCAGCTGAAGGTGCTCCGGAATCTCCGGGCGCGGATCGTGTTATCGATGCAAATTTTGCGCATTGCGAGCGAGCGAACGAAATCCGCCCGGTGCGCACCGTGAAACACAAAAACATCGAGGTCAATTAGCGCACGGGGCGAAGGTGTAGGGAGGGTGTGGGGTTACATTATGTAAACACGAGCGTATGCGATTCACGCATTACGATGCAAGCGCTCCCAGTGAGAGGAAATCAGTTCACGGGTGTTCCGTGGTGGGTGAGAGGCAGTTTAAGCTGCAGCAAAACAACGTTTGGGTGAGGAATCGCTGATTTACGCAGCGCGGCGGAAGATGCGTTAGAGACCGACAAACAAAAGCAATCGACTTCAATTGATGACTGAAAATCCTGATGCACAATGTTATACAGAGGTAAAATGCTGAAGACGTTCCATTTCTTACGTAGTAGCAGCATTGCTATAAAATGTATCATCTTAGTACGCTGATCGACTGAACGAAAATATTACACGGAAATAATTATTTCAAAACTAACAAAACTACTCCACAATAGTGACGGGAAAGACTTCAATCGTCATTAAAGTGTTTTGTAAAATCGATTTTACTTATTGCATCACTAAAGAATTTTGATAGCAATTAGTTTCCCTCCCATGGACTATGTAGCCAATTTAATTAACCACAAAGTGTATCCTCTCGTAGGCAAACGATACATTTTAAGGTAGCGATGTTATAAAACAACCAGTCCCCTCCCCGACCAATCCCCTTCAGCCCCGCTTAGACGTGCTCCGTGACATAACAAATTGCGACCCGTGCCGCGTTTACGCTTGTCATTGCGAACACGAACAGGTGCCGGTGCGCACAATCTTCAGCGGGTGATTGCAAGGAATGCCCGGCTGTTATGTGCACTAGGAATAAAATCACGCTAAAAAGTGCAGTGCCCAATATCGGCCGAAATTGGAGCTCATTAAATGGATCAACTATGGTAATAGTGACGTGATGAATGATGATCATTTTAATAATTTTTTTTTTAGGGAAATTTTTTTCGACTTATAAATAAAAAACCTTTCCCAAAATAACCACTTTAAATGCCTTCGAATTCGCTTTTCAATAACCTAGACCCAGACCCTTGGCTGGCCAGACAAACCACCGGGTAAACAGTTCGATACCGGTTTTGCTGGATGTCCTTCTCACAGCGCAGGCACCACAGTTGTTGTTGTTATCCTTCACGTGGATCTAAATTTGGGTACGATCTCCACACCACACACACGCACACGGTACATGTTTCAGTACGCATTGTACACGACACACGGACAGAAAACGGTGCAAATAGCTCCGGTTGGTTTGTATAGAGTGAGGGCGACTTTTGCGATGCAATAAATAAATCATATTTAAACGCATGCCCTTCAGGATCCCATAAAAAAAGCTCAACGATTCATTTTTCTGTTGTCGAACGATAAATAATAAAATAAATCCTTATCTGAAGAAGTTAGAACAAGATCTATCGAGAATTGGAAGATATTGTTCAAACTCCTTTTCGAAAGAAAAAAAAAAACAACACACTTCAGACACCATGACGCTTGAAATCTCGTAGCTAGATGCTAATCCGACATGAAATTGTTTCATTTTGTCACCGAACCCGGTATCTTTGTCAGTTCGTGACTGACGCATCATCTCCTCCAGCACGAAAGACGCATCCGACCAGCTGATGCGTGAAAAGCGTGCGGTGCGAACGTGCTAGCAATCAATTACATGCCCGCAGACATAATCCGGACACACGAATGAAGGTGTCATCACAATCCGAGTCCGGCCGCTGTCGGAAACGCTGCTGATAACAACCTCCAGCAAGGCGCGTTGCTTGTAACCAGTGACAAATGTCACGAGAATCATGAGACATCTTAATCTCCACGACCCATCCCACATCGGATCTAATCGGACGTGCCCAGCCGGACAGATAACATCTGCGGCTGTAACACGAAACGGCTCTCGTGCTCCAACCGCTGTGGGAAAGGGAAAAGGTACGCCCCACTGCAGCCGGGCGTATAATTGTGGGAAAAAGCGGAAAACCAATCAACCGACCGAATCCGATTCTTTGACCGGTGCGGCTCCCACTATTGGATTACTCAATCTCGTCGTCGGCTGCACAGAACGACAGAAGGAAGATGGAAAAAATAAACACAACCTCAACCCACCCGACCGAACCCGGTCATTATCCCGCGCAACGAAATGACAACAGGGGTATTTATTGTCGAAATAGAATCATTAATTCGGTTACGAGAGGATTACGCGATCAAAAGGCCAAAAAGGCGGTCAGAGAAAATATGTCAACTCGGAACACTGTCAATGTATGGTGTGTGTTTTATCACGAAATAAAATGTTCATTTTTTTTTTGCTCGTTCGCGACTGGGAAACAAATAACTTCCATTTGTTTTCGCACTCTTTAGGGGCAAAAATTCCAAACGAAAGTGAAATAATGCAAAACTCGCTTAAACGACTTTGCCTTTCTGGGGAATTTCAATTTCACTTATCACCTTGCTTTCATTTCATTGCACGGCGAACCTCGGTTCTGTGCTGTTTTCAATTATGAAGCTGTCCATTATGCTACTAGGTCAAATGGTGTTACATAAGGTACTATTTTCTGGCTCCGAGGCTTGTTCGCGTTCGATGTACTTCCGACGTTTTAGGGGGCTTTAATTTTTTTCTTATTTTTTGGACGTTAAGGAGTGTTTTTCTGATTTTTGTTTTAAATACTCATTAACTTTTTTTTCAGTTTTGGATTTACATTTATCACGAATGACTCATCACACTCGCTGCAACCATGATGATAGCGTTGAAATCTTCCTTTCATCAATCACTACAGGCATTTACGTCCCTAGGAGGGCTATTTTTTCGTGAGTAATTCAAAAGTCGAAAAAACCTAGACATTTAGTGAAGAAAAAATAAAATGTCTGTCCTCTCTGTGCACAAAGCGTCCTTTGCTGGCCCGTCCAACCAGTGGAGGATCCAATTTCAGCCACTTAAGCAAACTCGTTCCACCGGCTAGGCGCGAGCTGGGGTTGATCCGAAGAAAAACAACCTGTCGCCCCCGATTGGCAGCCCCCAAATGCGCGGATTTTTCAACCGGTATGATAAAAAATTCATCGATGACATTTGATCTTTTCGGCCACCGCGCGCGTTCGAACCAACTAGCGAACACGGACAAAGCCTCCCGAGCGACTCACTCGCGCACCAAAGTAACGCGCACCGGCGTGTAAGATAATACTTTACCGATGATGACAATTATCATAAAATTTAGCATTAGTAATATTGATCAGAGCTAAATCGGGGCTTCCATATCGGCTCGGATCGGAACACCGTGCGTTGTCAAAACCCAACCGTTTGACAGCTGTCAAAACGGAGTGCGGCGGGCAGGGACAGCACGGAGAATGATCGTCATGGGTAGGCTTTGATAGTATCAGCTGCAAACTGTTCGCGGGATTTTAGCAATAAAATTTCCGAGAGAGCGCACACAAACATGCACCAAACGCGTCTAGTGGTTGTGCTCTCACCTAACGCTCAGAGAAGGGGGAGAAGAGCAACGCCACGGTCGGAAAAGGTACGCCTCGTTTCCACGGCTAGTTTCCGCCCGAGCGGATGTGAAAGGAAACGTTACGTTCGATCCACTTCCATTCGCAACTCCGAACGTCGCTATACAGTAGGAAGTATGGCAATATTAATGAAGCGGTCTTAAGTATGGCCTGCCCTGGCGTTGCTAACAATAGTCCCCACCTAGCAGTGACGTATAATAGTCGAAAAAGAGTTGAATGGATATAAAATCACACCTCTGGAACGGTCTGACATAGGTCACACTGGTAGCTGCAACACTCTAGCATAACCTTCAAGAATGCTAGACATAGTACAACAAAAAACGCCTCCATTGCAGTAACAATGCATTCGCTTTAAATTTCTCAGCATCGTAACACATTCAAACCGGTGTCGGTTTTCATGCAGGAAACCCAGTGACTTCCCGCGAACTACCTCCACCTCATGCTACCGAACTGTGTCACACGAGTTTTTCATTCTCAGGCAGCACCGAGAACGTTTGTCGCTTCAACCGTACTCCGAAAACAACACGTACAGCGGGATCGTCGATCGTGACTAATAGCCTACCACCTTCTGGTGGCGTTTGAGTTTCCGCGGTAGATACTTACGTCTGGCATTGCGGCGCTGTAGGTACATAGTAACGTCCATAACGCTGCAAGGTAGAGTCCAAGCCGCATCATTTTGTGAAGCCGGGAACCCGGGTGGGCCGATTCTGTGAACGGAAAGCAAGAGAGAACAGAAAGAACAGCTTTTATCAAAACCAGATCAACTTCAAGAACATACACGGACCGGAACGGTGTCTTCTGTCGTCGGGGTTTCAAAACATCAAAACTTATCTCAATCGCAAAAATGTTAATGAATGAAAACGGCCAGCCGATATCGTGTAGCGCTGTGCCTGCGCTGATCTATTTATAACCTTCCGATCAACCCATTACGATAAGATCGCGTGAAATATCGGCACGTCGGCGAATTGGCCCGGCGGAAAACGTCTGCAAACGCGGTAACGGTGGCGTGCCGTACGGGATAAAGCGATGGACCGGTAGGTCGGTGTCCAAAGAGTAAATCATAAGTTCAGGCTCCAAAGTTATCGGTAATTGTCGGAGAATTGTCCGGAGCATGTTTCAAAACATCCTCTTAAAAATTTCTAGACAGTTTATCGAGAGCTCTTGGAGTGTGTCGACGCTGCTCATCGTATCCCTTGCTCCAGAATGTGAGTCATCACACAGGAACATCGCTGTCAGGCATTGAAGTTATCGATGTTGCTATAGCATAACCGGTTGCTTTGACCGGTCGCCGGTGTAAACTGAGTAGATCTTCCATCTCCCCTCCCGCGAGCGGCCTCATCGTCCCCGGTGAAATGGCTGTCTAGATCTGATCAGGCCGCAAACACGTGAATCTCGGCATATCCGCTGACTTCGGAGATCTCCATCAACTCATTAGGGTGCAACTGCCCAGACACACACGCGCACAGAACGTCGCGCAAAATAAACCAATACACGCAGCGACAGTTGGAAACCATAAAGGAACCATAAAATTTTGCATATTCTTGCGCGCCCCGTAGCTTCTCGTGGCAAACTTCCAGCCAGCCAGTACGGGAAGGAACGAGGTGCGTGCTCGGCTGTGCTACACCTGCTCGGATTCTGGATGATCGCGCACCACCGCCAGCTGTGCCGAACCGCGCGAAGATTTCCCATCATGCCTCCCATCCTCTACCCCCAACCTGCCAAGCCAAAACTCGTTTTAATTTATCCTCTTTCAGCATTGTATATGCAAAGTGTCGTGCGACTTTTAGCTTTTTCCTGTCGTCCTCCTCCGACCGAGCGGTGCGAGAGCTGAACCGAAACGTCCGATTTTTGGGGTCCGAGGGCACCGCTCGGAACAAGCCTTCTTCGACTGGATCTTGGCATAGGTTTAGGTTGTCAGTTTTCGGTTTCTCCTCTTCAGTCTGCGCAAGTTCGTTTGCTCCTCCCCGCAAACCGTTCGGCTCTATGGTTGACGCTTAATTTCATTCATTTCATCTCCTGGGCGGGATCGGGAGACACTGGGAACACGTTTTCTCAGGGGATGCTGATTATCAGTGGAACCAGTCCCGATATACCGCCACCGCTACCACCACCGCCGGATTGATTCACACCCGCTGTGGGGTGTCGGTGGTACCGCAGCCCGAAACCACCCGGGTCAGAAGTTATGATATTTCCAGTGCCAATTGGCACTCGTGAGACATTTTGGCTCCCCCTCGGTGGGATGCGCCGTGCCCGGTTTTGGGGGACACCAATTAAACGTCGGCATCGAGGTTGGGCATGGAAAAGAGGGAAAGTCCTACTGAAGCCGTCGGTGAAGAGTCGGTTGAACACCTGTCCATTAGGAATGAAGACCACGCAGGGGAATAAAGTAATGCAGTTAATGAGCATTCTTGGAATTTATAACAAGCCGCGCCTGCATCGTCGGCTTATGTGTGTCGTTTATTTTACGTAGAAATGGCCAACAAGAATGACTGTTTTTTTTTATTATGTTATAGTTATTCTTGAAAATAGTTCTTAGTTACGTGGGTCGTAAGTTACTGATCTTTTATCGCTCCAACGCTTTTTCAGTTCAAATGGGCCCTTCTCCAGTAAAATTAAACAAAAAATGTTTCAAGACTTGTGGTTCATATTGGCTGGATTCGGAGGTGACTCAAAAACACGCCATAAGGTTGGGTTTAGCATTTAGGCTCCATGCATATTCAACTCAGGAACACCCAGCATCTCCAGCAAAATCTCCCAGCGGGCAAATGTGTACATCGCAATCGTTTACCACCCAATAACGCCACTTACTGCACCCCGATATCATTATGCACGATCGATATCAATCATGGTCCGAAATTATCGTCCCCAAAATGGCCAGAGGACACGCACACGCAAGCCTCGCGAAATCGGGTCACAACGGTCTGCACGCGACGGGTACATGACCTCGACCCAAACCGCGGCGCGGCTGTTTCGGTCCGATGACAGATGTTGAAACCCGTTAATTACCCGCTTTCAGTGCGAATTAAGTGATGTGCGTTGTGTTGTCCGACAATGCCGCGTCTTCGTCACCATCAATTATGCTCGTCCCGGCGTTGTGTTGTGTCTCGGTCTTCCAAGTAAGCGGCAGGTGAGAACATGACAAAAAGACGACTGACGAGCGGCTCGGAACGTGTGTTTTCTCCACCGGTGCGGTGAAAAATATGATGTGCCACCGGCACGGTGTTAAAAAGACTCTAGTTCCATCGAGTATGGGTTGATTTGCATGCGCGGAGGCTTGCCGGCGGTGGGTTAACAGGGCCCGCAGTCATAAATTTGACGACGACATTTAATTAAGCTCCGTTGCGCGTCTTCCAGCACTCGCGCGTTCTCTAAATCGATTCTCGATTGGGAAGTTCTGTTCGGTGACAACCTGACAGGGCAGGCTTAATTAATAGTGATCGATTTTACGACACTGCGCGCACATCTCCCGTGCCGTGATTTACCGTCCAGTTGTCGGTGGTTCGGTGTGTTGGAAAGCGAAACGGAAGCCCAAACTGGTTGCCCAACGACAAGAATTTCTTCACACAACCAAACCGTGGTGTCGGAAAGCGGACGGTTCCGTTGCCCTCGCGCCAGAGTGGGAGGTGAACCGATGAACTTCTCCGCGATCCGCACGAGCGTTGACTTTCCCTTTCGAAATAACTGTTCACGTTCGCCGTTCGAAACCAGATCCCTCCACACCCTTTCGGTCGTGCTTCTAGACCAATCCCAACGACGCGCGCTTCTCGGGCGTTCCCTTTTACACCGCCCAAGCGGCCGCGTGTACGGAAAGTGAAGCTCTTTTTGCTCTAGTTTATTGACTCTCCCGCTTGGAAACTTTGTTTCTCGAGGCTCGAGGTGTTCTCCCGAGCGCAAGTCGCGCAGCAATGAGGCCACACAACCACAACAACAACAAACTCACACGAATAAAAGCTGCCGGCCACGGTCACTGTTTGCTGGCACGTACCCGGTACGGAGGCACGGTCCGGACTTCACACCTTGAAACCGTAGGGACAGAAAAATAGACCGCTCGAAAGGAAGAACCTTGACGTCTGCCGGTCTGTCGGGTGAGCGTTGGAAATGACTCGTGCCGTTGGACACGATCGCGGAAGAGAAAACACTGTCCAGTGCAGCGGCGTGTGTATCGACACACGCTGTTACGTCAAGCGTCGAGGTGGTGAGTAATTGCTGTAGAATTTCTGTCCAGCAGCTGCTCGGTGCGACAAACTGGCAGTAATAGTTGCACCTTTATGTGCCTAGAACAGGATGCTTGGGTGACTGATGGTTTCAAAGAACGCGCAACAACGCACACACAGCTTCGGACCGAACGAAACGCTCGTCACTAATCTTTGACCAACGTTCTGTTTGGACTGGGTGCCTCATAACAGCCCCGGCCAGAAACAAACATTCTCACACACAGCGTCCCAACCGGGCTCCTGCGGCTGCGGGTGGTACGGCCGCGTGAACCCGGGCAAAGAAAACCGGCTAATGTACCACCCCTCCGCACCTTAAGCGGATTAGCGCTCTTTTATGGTCCATTCCGGTGAAACTGCTACACATCCGAGTGGAAAAGACCGTAGCGAAGAGGATCAGCAACACTGGGTGAATTATGGTTTATAACTTCTTTAGGGACAACCACCGGCCCGGATTTAGGCGACACAGGCAACAGCAGGTTTCTTTTATGTCCATAGTTTAAAAAAAACTCATTTCCTGCGGCCCTGGAAATGCCCCGAAACGAGGGATATTAATGTGGCCACCGGAGGCGGTGTCTCAGCAAAGCCACGGAAAAGGGTGAGCCGGCAAGAATGCGGTGGCGTTATCGGGGACCGATACGCCTTTTGGCAGAACTTTAAGCACCGGCTCCGTCGTTTGGCGCAAAGCAACGGAACGTCCATAAACCGAGCTGCTATCAGGGCGATAACTTGCGGGAACGCAAATTTAATACCTGATCCGCTCGCGATCCGCACTCCGCCCGATCGTAAAGTTGTTCTAGTTTTATAACCATCTCCGTTTTTACATACTCGATACCGTTTACGTTTTGAAATTCGAAGCCACCATCTTGGCGGTGATATCGATGCATGATTTATGGACCAAGCCTAGTACCTTCAATATTTGTTACCGAGCGTGTGGCACGTTGTTGTCTTTATTTTTCCAAAAAACCTGGCAACTCCTGACGATTTGCAACATCAACAGACGGCGATCGTGCAGCATGGGTGTAGCCGGGAGCGTATTTAACACGCACAGCGACTTCGTTACCGATTGTGACACTCCGTGCCAACACTCGTTCCTACGGCTCTAATTTCCCTATCGCACCCTGGGCCTTAATCGAATTATTGCCAATATTTTCTCCGCCTTTCGAACGCGTCGGACCGATTCGGCTGACCTGCATCAATTCCACGAAACCCTCCGGCGGGGAGGGAATGGAGGCGAAAAATTAGGTTAGGCAAAATTTATAGACCTGCTCCCGGCGCGTACCACACGGTAGCCGCACACATGCGATAGAGAGAACGGGCTGGGTTGGCGCAATAGAAAGGCGAACCGTACATGTGTCAACACCGGTGCAGATCGCGCTGATGACT
>JXWZ01010498.1:0-23440 GCA_000956215.1 Anopheles farauti No. 4
AATTCCCACGCGTGTAAGGTGCACGGTGTCTAAAACTCTTCAGATCGATCCATCACTCACCTGATTGGCTCTGGCCGCAAGATGTAGTGGTGTTTCGCCACGCACAGTCGGCACATCCGGGCTGGCATCGTGTTGCAGCAGATAGATGACGATGTTCATACATCCCATGAACGAAGCCACATGCAGCGGCGTCAGACCACTCTCGGTTGTGGCACTGATACTAGCGCCATGCTTTAGCAACAGCTCCACCACCTTAATGCGATTCTTCTTGCAGGCAATGTGCAGCGGAGTGAACCCGTTCAGGGCACGTGCATTAGCATCTGCATTGCGATCGAGCAGCAGCTTGGCGACGCGCACGTGACCGCAGTGTGCCGCCACATGGAGCGCCGTCAGATAGTCCACCGTGACCTCATCGACCGGCGCACGGTGATAGAGCAGAATCCGGGCGGCATCCACGTGCTCACCCTGGGCGGCCATATGCAGCGGAGCCAGCCCGTTCTTCGTCTTCGAGCTGATTGGGGCGCCGCGTTCGAGCAGCATGTCGACCACCTGCTCGTGTCCGGACCGGGCCGCACAGTGCAGTGGGGTCAGACCATCGCGTGTCTTACTCTCGATGTTCGCACCCTTCTCGAGCAGCAATGCGACCATGTTGGTCTTACCCCATTTGGCGGCCACATGCAGGGGGCTGATGTTATGCTTGGCGGCGTAGTTCACATCGGCTCCCTTCTGGATGAGCAAATTGGCCATAGCCTCATTACCGTAGTGCGACGCAATGTGCAATGGAGTAAAACCCGACTTCGACGTAACATCGGGGTTATGGTCGTTCTGCGGGAAGGGTTGCAAGCAGTAAGAAACAACAGTTATAGTCCGTGCATGCAAATAATTCACCTATCGATTATTTCCCTTCAAACAACACCATACACTCACCTCGAGTAGTAACGTTGCAGCTTTCACGTCATCCTTCTTCGCGGCGATGTGCAGGGCCGGTAGCCGAACTTTTCCTCGTGTATCGCTTTCCAGCAGTACGGCTACAACCTTATCGTGCCCCTGCTGCATGGCGACGGCTAGCGGCGTGAAACCGTCCTCAGTAGCCAAGCTTTGGTTGGCGCCATTGGACAGCAACAGTCGCACGACCGAGTCATGGTTCTCCTGAGCCGCCATGTACAGCGGCGTAAAGCCATTCTGCGACTGCACGTTGACCGAAGCATTGTGCTTGATCAGCAGCTTCACCACGTCCTCCTGGCCGGCCAACGAAGCGATGTGCAGTGCAGTGTTGCCTTTCTTCGTGGCGGCATCAACCGTGGCACCGCGGGCCAACAGTTCCGTCACCACGGCAACATGTCCATCCTTCGACGCGAGATGCAGTGCGTTCAAGCCATTCTGTGGTGCATTATCGTAGAAAACAGAATTTAAAAAGCACGTAAAAGAACAACGTCCAATATATCACTATCACTTTCTATTCTGGCCATTCCATTGAAACTCTAGCACGCTACCAGCCCTTTCCTCGCATTTCCCCCCTTCGTAAAAAAACAATGCCTGCGCACAAGTAGACAAGTTGTTGATTCTAAATAATACGAAAGCCTCACGACCTCCACCCGAACACGCCGATGACTTTCACTTTCACGGAAAACGCAACATTGAACCATAACCTAACACACGCGTACACTAGCCGCTATCGCTAGACGCTTGATTATCGTCGTGCCTCGTTATTATTGTCAGATGTCATGCACCTCGGCGGCTTTCGTCCAGCCGGTAGACATTCGGCCAAACAGTGCCGTGTACGCAGGACCAAAACCGAAGGACATCCCGGTCCTGCGCAATGAGTCGTTCTTCGAAAAATGCAACGAAGCGGAAAATCGCTGTCAATTTCCCCTTTCGCATGAAACTCGGCGAACATGCGCACTACCGCCGGGGTACGAAATTTAAATTCATTGCGAAAAAAATATCAGCCACCGGATCGCGGTGGCGCCATCTGGTATGAGTATTTTTCAAAAGAAAACTATGGCGAAAATTTCACAACTAAGCTTGCACCATTTTGCCTGAAAAGAATTTCCACTAATTTAAATGGTGCTCTACGAATGAACGTTCCTTTGACTGTTTTAGGAAATAATATTCCTAGAGCTAGAAACTTTTATATATTAGGCTTTAATATTCCCCTAAAAATAGTTCCACACTTTACTTACCGCATTGCAAGTATTGATTTCAATGTTATTTTTTAGGTGTTCCAGCACTTTCTCCAAGTTTCCCGCTCTTGCTGCACGCAGGAACGATGTGTTTCCATCAGACTGCAAAACATGAAAAAAAATTGTTAGAATGTGTCTCGGCTAAATGTAAATTATGATTAATTTAACAATTGTTTAAAATGTTTATCAAACAAAATTATGTTTTAGAAATGAAACATGTCATTGCTCGAATAAATGAGTTAACATGAACTTAAAGCAAATTAAAAAAATATGAACACTAGAAGAACAGAATAAAATCAATTAATCTGTGTTTTACCGTCATGACCACAAAATATGTTAAACTTCCACTGGTTCATACACAACACTTTGATTTTTGGTTTACTTCACTTCAAATGCATGGATTCTGTCATATACTGTTCGAACTTTTGCATGCACCAACCTCATAAACCGCACATAGTCTCCTTAGCTTCACAAAGAGAATATCATCGAAATATGTTGCTAGTATCCATCAATCTTCAAAGACTGCTATATACCAACTGGCACAAGGGCACCTCCGAGATCTGTCGTCGGACTGACTACTGCGTTTCCTCGTGCCAACTCGGTCAGAGGTTTTCTTACAGTCTGCAGGCAGTGGATCGATCCGTGCCTATGTCATAATGCAGTATACCTCAGCTTTTTTTATTTGCAGGCAGGAATCTATGTACCCACCTAGTCCGTGGCTTCCAAATTGCCTACATTCAATGTTGGAGGTACATGAGACGCGACAAAAAAGAATGAAAATCTTCGATAGTAACAACAACTTAACTCCTGCCGAAAATAGCTGTATGATACATTTCACCGGCGGCCATGAGATTGACTAGGTTGACGATGCTTAGGATTGCTAACGTCATCAAATACGACGGCTGTCGTGGAGTTAACATCGTGGTATGTTACATCATGTTGGACATGCTGCTACGTTATTATCACGAGTGAGACTGGCCTGCAGCCAAGCTGTCTGGCGATGAAGCACACCTCATATCTAACATTAGCACGTAACATACACGGCGTACTCCGGATTTTCTATCGGGAAACAATTGTGAACAACTTTTTTTGTTTTGTTTCTTTTTTCGCTAAACCCCGTGGGTGGCTTCCTTAATAAAAAGCAGCTTCTAGCAGATTTTGTTGCCGAAGGTCAACTGTTCATAGAGCGTTTCTCAAGGGAATCCATCGAATGAGTGGTGTGTCAGCATGACCAATTTTTTCTAACTCATAAAAATGGCTAAGTAGCTCTTCTAGATGGCATAATCGATCGCATATGAAGAACCGAATACTAAACTTGTTGGCAAGAAACGCCTATGTACCACGTTTTGCAAAAAGTTGCAACTACTGCAGCTAAGTTGCCAACGACAAATGAAGCCAATGATAAATGATGTTTTTTCTTCTTCGGTTTATGATTCAAATTAAGCAAATCCCATATTTGGCCTCTGGCCAAAAACAACCCCTATTCAGTATACAAACAAACAGTAGTAGTTCTGTTTTTGCTAATCAATAATTTTCCAAATGCACTAGCTCTACTTAATGATGCTTTTTTTATTTGATCTCTGTTAGGTCTGGCTTTTCCTTAGTGTCGAAATAACTGCCCCTAACGCATTTTTTGGATAAACTCCAACTGCTTCCTGGACTCTATCAGCTAGATTGTTCTCTAAAGAGAAAATGCACTTAAAACACGCATTAAAAAATACCAATTTAACAATAAAGTTTGCCTTTCAAATATAAAAATCTAGATGTTGCGATTCATCTGGCAAATTGTGTTCATTATGATGTTTTTTTTCTCTCCGTAACAATTACTCAGTCTATAGCTCAAACATAAATATGCCTTGCTCATTTATTCTTAGTAAACAAAATAATGAACACGCGTCAAAATTTATAATCACAACTGTTTCAACGACTAATTTCTGAAATTTCTAACTGTTTCTGACTGTTAACCCTAATTGATCTTCTTCGATACAGTTCATTGATATTTATTTTTATACATAGCGTCTACCAATATAGAATAAATAACAAGAATGACATAAAATGTTCTACTAATAATGTTTTGTAATAAATATACAAACTTACAAATTGATGAATCTTCTTTTTACCATGGTCTTTATTTATTTTACAAATTATTCACTCCCTACAACAGCATAAACAAAATAAATTAATGTTAAAACAGTAACCTTTTTTTATAACCTGAATTTACACCTCAAGATCATAACAAATCATTATCCATTATACAGTAAAATGTATTATAGCAAAACCAGAACCTTTCGCTAAGGTAATTAAATAAATCTAGTGCAACTAGTTCCTTTATACTGAATTTTCATTTCCATACTTACTTTGTCAATAGTGACTTTATTTTACATGCAACTAGATTGATACACAATTTACCAGCTTGATATTGAAATCTTCGCTCAATTAGATTTCTATCATAAGGTCACAGCCCTTATTCTCTGATTTACATCGTTATTGATTACAACACCCGGTGAATTGTAGCAAATTTGGTAACACATTCCGCAACTGTATCCGTGTGTAGCAACACCCAAGTGTGTATCATTTTCAACCCCATCATTTATGAAGGCGACCGCACCCAAATATTGTGGGCTCAGGATTGAGAAACCCAAACAACGCTCCCCGTGCTCCAAGTACAGCAGAGCGTCACATTGAGCCGAAACCAGCTTGGCCCTGGGTTGTAAAGGTTACATGTTGGTTAGACTATTGCGTGAATGTCAAATTACCATATCGTTGGTGGGCAATTTCCACACGCCGTGATTGATGGTCCTAAGCGACAAGTTGCCAACGGTTGAACAAAGTTGGCCTTTTTCTTACTTCAGTCTCTTGTTCGGAGTCGTTCGAGGATTCGCCAGCTTATTGCAGAGACAGAGCCATATTTATACCTTTTTATAAGCGTATAATCGATGCGGCAACAGGGTGGTAAAAGAAACACACAAACGAAGCTAATTTTTCTAAGCATCATGTGCACCGTAGGTCCTCCTGGAGCTTCTAGGTAGTCTTTTTTTTTCTCCTTTTTGTGCTCTGCATCTATCCAACTAGTCTGCCATTTTGGAGTTTCGTCGGAACCGCATACAATTCACTGGAAAGCTTGTGTTTATGTATGTGTACGACGATATCCTTTACATGGCACTGTGTGCGTGCCAGTTCCGGTCGTCCGGTCAGGCCTTGTGCATGCATGTGAAAAAGGCACGTGTATTAGTATTAGTATTAACGTTACGGTCAGGCTAACAAGCAAACAGCGATAGGCAGCAATTCACGTCCCCTCGCTCCATCCGTTTTCTTGTTTCCCCGTTTGTTTGCGCTCGTTTCCGGTCGGGAATGCGAATCAACAGCAAGAAAAATCAACCGGACATGCCAGTCTTTACATCGCAGGGTGTCAAGTGTCTGCCTGTGTGTACGGAAACCTTCAGGCAGACCTCAACCATACGATGATACCACACATTTCGCTTTCCGTACGAGATGTACTTTTATTATCCTTTTTCTGTTTGAAAAATACTGCATCTCTGTCTTTCTGTCGTACTTATGCTTTTAACGTGAGGTAGCTCGCTTTCTTTCTCTCGTATTCGTTCCTTCTCCGTTTCTAGATCCCGTTCTCTTTCACTCTTTCGAGCGTGTTCTTGCACATCATACACACGCAGACTAACACGTCCGTTCCAGCAGCAACGTGCCGACTACCATGATAGAATATCGATCGCTCTGCGGCATTGATGCTTGTATGCCTGGGAGAAAATTTTCACCTACTATAGATTTTCATGCCCTTTGAATATAACACCCCTATTATAATTCTCATTTCTAGACAACCATTCTAACCTTGGCAACTGAAATATATTGAAAATTTATATTTTATATACAATTACAAAAAATCCATTATTTTCTACAACTTTACACATGAGTTTCACGTCCATTTCCACACCCTTATCCTTGAAAACAAAAGCCGAAAAATGTCATGAGCAGTCTAAAACTTACCTGTGTTCCATTTTCGGTGACCATTTCTAAAAAGGTCTCTGTTCGATCGATTGATTAAGCTAAACCCGGTAGCAAACCCTTGCTTGGTGCTTTGCAGCGTCCTGCATAAACCCCTACGATGCACTTTCCGTACGAATGGGAAGCAGCAGCAAGTACGGCAGGGTGTGTTCGTTTGTGATTTTTTCGCTCGATACTCAAGTTGGAATGCTTGGAGTATTAGGGCCGTTCCTCCACACCTAATGCACACAGCACACTGTTCGAGGTATTGGTAGTGCGGTCACTTACGGTAAGACCGGAATGGGTGCCACTGTTGAACTTGCCACCACTAAGCAAAGCCACGGTTCGAACGATTGCATAATATGTCAAGCGCACTCTGAATGTGGAGCAAATTGTGGCACTGTCCTACATTCAACCGCTAGCAGAAGGCAAATTTCTTGCTAGAATGTGAATGAATTAGGCTATTTTTCTTTTCCGAATTTCACTTTTTTTTTCTTCACTATCAGCTATCTTAACTAAAACTACTACACCAAGGGAACAAAAAAAAAGCATTAAGATCAAACGGACAAACAAAAGTTACGCTAATTATGTATTGTAACTGAGCGTTTCGTTTTTTCCGCGGAAGTCTCTTCGGAGCCAAGATCAAAATGGCCGCAAATTTTCCTTCTCACACGCCAAGCACTGTCTGGCACTGTCGGTAGGGTGGCGAAGAAAGTGTCGCCCAATACTTGCACTGTAGGAAGAACTTTTCATAGAAAGGATACACTTCCAAGAATGCTGCACATGGAATACACAAACGGGTGTTCCAATAATGAAAAGAATTCTTTTGCCTCTGGTGTAAGTACGGGGCAAACTTTTCTTTGTAACGCGAAAATTGTATCTCTCGCAGCTCCTCAGCCTGCGATTGTGATTTGCGCTAATACTGCAGATATATGAGCGAAAGAAACAGAACTACAGCCAGCAGTCATACACTCTCTTTCTATCTCCCTTCCACTCACTAGGGAATCTTGATTTTGGGTTAGGTTCACAATTGGTCGCGTTTTTCGGTACCGACGGTTACTCTTAGACTGAATGAAAATCCTTTCCAACCGCACAGGATATAGGAAAATTCTCCACCTTGAACGTGCAGGTACGAGGCGGATATGCGCCTGCGCATCCGATTGCACAATCCACGATTCGACGGACAATGTTCGAAAAGCCGAACATAAAAAGCTGGAGCTCCCCACATATCCTTTCCAGCCTACTGCTGGATGTTCGAAAAAAACCCTCCTCGGCATCGGACACCGTCAACAGTGGCGTTGCGGCGAAATTGCCGGCTTTCTGCCACTTGACAGAACGTAAACAGGTTGTCTTGTCCACACGACCACTAGCGAACGGCAATCAGCAGTGTAACCAATACAGCAAGGATTTCCCTGTGGCAGCTAGAGCCAGCGCGTGTCCTACCGTGCAGACACGTGCTCACAGCGCGTATGTATTGTAAGGGTGCGCTTTTCGAATGCATTCTACAACCCCCGGCTCACCACCCACCCATCCACCCGTTCGGTCGCCCTTCACGGTTGACTTGTCGTGCCGCTGCCGGGATTTAACGGGGACTTTTGTTTTGTTTTGCTTTTGTTCGCTCCCCCTCCGTTGCGGCAAGGAACGCAGAATTCAAGCCGCAAGTAAGGTGCGAGAAAAAATACTGCAAGGGGTTACAGTACAAACGTGACATCATCGTGCGGACAAGTGAGGCGATTCTGAATCAGCCGTACATGTGCGGGGCAATAAAGTCCCGGGGTCTTGCGGGTTCAAAATTGTCTCGTCATTTTCCCCTGTTAATGCTGTTTATCCGTTCATTAAGACGTGCCACACACTTTCACGCTTTATTTTCAGAATCGATTGTTCGGTGCAAAACAAGTGAGGTATTACTCATGCGGCGTTCGTTTGATTATTTTTCAACGAAGCCGTTATGTAAACGAAAATCGAAAAAGGCGAAATTCGGTGATTCCGTTTGTTTCAAACCTGTATAAACCCGAATCTTCTCTAGTAGCACATATAATTTACATAAAAGTATTCTTTATAAAATAAAAGGCTAACACGACATTAGTTTTTTTTTATTGTATAACATATCCCAATCAAGTTTCCATATATTTGTAATTCGTTCTACTACATAAACCCAATGTTAATGTGAATTTCTCCTCAGAAAAAAACCAGTTCACGTAATATGTTCCCCGAAAATGTGCAAGAGCTTTTTCTTGCTTTTATCACGGTTTAGAGCCACACTCGTGTTCCGGAAAGATAGAAAAAATACATAGCAGAAGAATAAGGATGTATAAGTAAAACAAAAACCTTGACCTCCTCCGAAGCTTTTCGGTGAGATAAGGCAGCTGGAGGGAAGGAATGTGACGCACATACATATACACAGACACACGCACAGCTGGACTGTGGCCTTGCCAAAAGGCCATTCGTCAGCATACTAGGCCCCAGGAGACACTTTTCCCGTGAGTTAGCTCCATTATTTATGACCGTGGTGCCTTGCGAGAGTGCGCGTTGAGTGATAATAGGCTGCCAAATTATTTTCAAACTAACTTTTTAAAGGCTTTTTTCCATTTGTCGCAGTCATCAACATAAATAAGCCAGGACGTGAGACGCCACAAATTCAAATGTTTCGTTATATGCGTGAATGTTGCTTTCATAAACCGGATAGTGCTCAATCAAATATAAGGTAGATCCGTTTGGTTGTAAGTACATACACATGTATATTAATCGAATTGGTATTTTTCATTTAAAAACAACAAACTCAAGCCGAATTTCCAATTTCTCTCAACTACTCTCAAAAATCGCACTCGTTACCGTGGCATGCTACATGCAATATAGGCCAGAGCTGGCCATTTGGCCACTTACTCCAACCAATCCACAACAATTCAAACACCCAGCCGTTTCATTTCTCGCACAGTCAAGGGCCTACCCTTCAGCGCTTCCAAGAACCAAACTCGAGTTGTATGCCAACCCAACACGGACTCAAACAAGTCAAGCGCAACATAAATAGCTCTTCAGGGTGGGCAGAAAAAGTGCTCTAGCGCCAGCCCACCATCTTCTTCTGCACCTACCCCGATAGCATACCTGCCACGGTGGAACACCGTTCTCAAAACATTCACACATACAAATGTGCGCACAGCTGCTACGAGACACCAGAATTCGTCCAATGCAAAGCTACATTATAAAGCAAAAATAACCCATAAAAATAACACTCAACTTACGCCAAGGCTCTGCAGTGACGGGAATCGCTTCTTTAGTGTCAGCATGGTAAATTTCGATGATTGCTCCGTTCGTCTGATTGATCTTTGTTTGCCACGGGGGGTGCTAGTACAATTCTACCACCTGGTACAGTTTTCACCGTCCAGCAACGCTGAGGGCACTGGTCGTACACTCGATATGATCCACTTTTGACAATCAAACAGCTCTTCCTTAAGACACGTGTTGTGGATTCGCATCACTCGGAGCACTTTCCTATGCAATGACACTTTATCAGATGAATAGATTCACTTTAAATGAGCTCACCTGTTGAGCTCAAAGCACCAGGCAAACAGGGATCCCACGATTTTATTCACAACTTTGGAGAAAGGATTTTATTCAATAAACGCAAACACTCTTTTACTTACAGCTGTCCACTAGTGCACGTAACTCTCTTCCAAGTCCACGGCGCGTTCAAGCGACACCGTGACGATCGTGCGCTCGTTGGAAAATTCAACCGAAAACTGCCCTGCTCGAGCTGACAAGGCGCGAGACGTGATCGTGTCACGGATTTTGGTTCGTGTTTGTTGTTGTACAGAAACGCCAACGACAACAGCAAATATGCGCAAACGTACGTACGTGAGAGTGATTCGTGCAAAGCGTGTCTGTGACCGAGTGAATCTAATAAAAAAAACGCCCCTTCCACCCGGTCAGGAGAAGATTACACTCTCATCAGCTAATTTCGGGAGACGGTGGCATTTTCATCATACAGCAAGTTGACGTACGTTCGCAAACTGCTTCGCGTACACAAATATACAACGCGTTTTTCCTGGGTTCGCGTCCGCAAACAGCACGGAAATGGACTCTAGAACACAAACCCCAATCGACGAAGCGGTTTGAGCGGAGTATGCTTGGTGGTAGGAAACATCTAAAAATAGGATCAATAAAGAGAAACGAGCTCACGGGCGAGAAAGAGTTTCAAAAGAGAGTAACAGATCCTGTAAAATTATTGTACAATTCTTGCTTTCTTTTAAAACTGATCGATAGACGAGTATGCCATAAATAACTAAAATCATTTTGCATGTATCTCAATGGTCTAGTGCTAAAATTATCTCGGTCAGGAGTTCCTTTCGGAAAGCATCGTAGACAGATCACGACGTCATCGAGACGCCAGCTCTTCAAAAAACCAGATTGTCTGAGAATGCAAACGCCTGCAAATTCAATTTAACATAAAGTCACGTTTTCTTGCAGCGCGCAAATTTATATTTTAAGCACGATTCGTACATGCTTATTTTATTTAAATTTACCGATTAAGGTTGCTACATATAGACTGTTTTGACACATACACGTTCTTATTTTGTTTATTGTCTTAGCTGACGAAACTAAATGTTGGCCGATTTTTATATTGTACTCTATTTCTATTGTGTGAATTTTCTATTGTGTGAAAATAATTGTACGGCGGGAAGGATAAATATGAATGAAAGCAACAGCATTCATTTAATCTTCATACTTTGACCATTAAATAAAAATCGATTGTAAAATAAAGCCACAATTTCTGCATTGTTATTGCCAACAGCCTTGTCGGTATGATTGAATGTTCAACAATAAATTCAACATTTAAACAATCAATTCAACATTTAATGTTTAAAGAAATTTTGTAGAAAATTGTTGCTTGAATTTCCATTAAAAAATAAGATGAAAGATAAAACATGCAACGATTAAATCAAATTTTATAAAAAGAATGTTCATACCCGCACTATTACTGTGTACCATAACAACGAAGTACCACTTGTACATCCTCCACAATCTTTTTCTTAACTAGCTCTCCATCTACGTATTCGGTTTCGTAGACGAAAAAAAACCATACTCACTATAGAATAACTATAAATCCCACCGTAATGTTCCGTCCCAAGTCTTCATCGTTATCATCGTGCCCATAAGCGCAGCGTCGGTTGAGTAGATTCCAGTAAAAAACACCATAACGAACGAACACAAAGCAGACATGGCACGGCGTCGCCGTTGGATGTAATTACGTTTCGTCCGTTTCCTGTCACAGCATCAACGCGCATAAATATTAATCCAACGCCTTGCACCGTCCTAAAAGCCAACGGCAATATAAACACATCCTATACATATGCACTGGTAAAAGCACTTAGTGAACCGGTGAATAATACGACCGAGACAGCAAATGTGTGTAAGCTTGTGTGGGTGTGAGTGTGTGTGTGTGTGTGTGAGTGTTTCAGGAAAGTAACATTTTGATGCCTTTCGGTTCCTTTGGTTCGCACTTCGCCGAGAGATGAAGAACATTTTTATACAGCACTTTGAATTTCCCAGAATGATTCCTACCACAAAATACTTCCTATCCAAAAAATGTGCCGTGTCGGGGAAAATACACGCCACCAACCATTGGTCTCCTTTTTGGGCTTATCCCAACACAGGGTCAAAGAACAGTTAACGGTTTAACCCGTTCTTAGACATTCTGAAACCATTTATGTATTAACCTTTTGCTACGTTTTCCGTCCCTTCGCTTGATCTTTGCACTCCAATGCTTTTATCTCGCCAGACCTAGATGATGTTTCACTTTTTACCTGCCATACCTTCTGGTGGTTCAGAAGAAATATTGCTCATCTAGAAGATATAAGGCAGTGCTTAGAATAAGAATGCAAAGGAGTAAGAAACTGTTCACCCACTTACTACGCAAACAAATGTATGATAAGAATGAGTATACTTTTTAAATTACTATTCACTATTCACAAAACAGGCTACCTTTATTAGAATTTAACGTAAAGAAAATTTCCATTAGCACATTGGTAGTGTTTTAAACGACGTTTAACCTTCAACTTGTATCACTAGCATGTGCTTAAATTTCACTCCGATAGACTGAACGATTCAATCAACCATCTGTTGAAATTATTTTCTTTTAGCTGTATTTAACAAATAATCTCTCCACCACGTTAACACATGCCAACCAAAACCACTTGTTCACTCACGCTTATTTCGCGTCAACTAGCCGAAGCGCGGATGTTGATTTAACGAGGCTTTTCATAATACTCTTCGCCACCCACCGAACAAACAGATGTACCACCGAAACCCAGACGTGATGACGAAACGAGGAAAAACTACTCACTGTCACACGATCGTCATAGTCTTCGACGACTGTCGAGGACGGATTTACCAATGGTACACCTCATCACTTCAGCACAGTGACAGTTCATCTCCAAATGAAATCCTGTGCTATTTTTGGCGCCTAGCATGTTGAACTAGCACAATCAAAGCCAACCATCCGAGTAGGCTACACAGGCGAGACAGTTCGCACACTCTCGCTGTCGCGCACTCTCGTTAAAAATTGAATTAAATATCGCAATGTTGTTGTAACGTTCACTCTGTATCGTCCCCTCTCCGGGGAGGTACACTGCTAAAGTAAACGTTTCGGGTGTCTATTTATCTATGAGTAGGGTATATTTATATATATAATGCTAACAAACGAGATACATCAATCTGATTCGATCGCCTGTGAACACGATGTTCACAACAGTTTCGGCATATCTAAAGGGGAAGGGGAAAGGTTTAGGAAACAGTATCCTTCTCGATGACGCTCTAGTTCGCAATCACAGATGCAGTATATAAAGTAAATAAAACCACACTATGATCAACTGTGCCGTACGCCATTATATGATCGGTTTCTGTTTTTCTTTCATTTCTTCATATGACATAAAAAAATGATCTTGTCTCTCGCTCCGTTGTTGATTGTAATCGTTGTTACAAGTCTTTAATACGTTACGGACGGCTGAGTGACGTGCATGAATGGTTAGCATGCTCAATCAAGAGTGCAGTCTGTGTATGGCAGGATCTATGCCAGCCGTAAACGTGCCCCCATCTTTCTCTGACGTTCGTACGCGGAACAATTTGTTTATCTATGGTAATATATGCTATGGCTATAACACATTTCAATAGAATAAAATTGCAGTGAAACATTCTGTTGGAAAATGAAAACGAGTATAAAATTAGTTGATGGTTTACGATGACTTAAAACGCATTCATTTTTAACATAAAATAACATTAAATAAATAACATTTAAATAACATTAAATAAATGCGCATGAACAGTCATGTCCGGCGATTTGAGTCATGTCCAAATGCTGTTCAAAAAGATTCTTTTTTGAAAATAATCCTATAGTAAACGATTTGGATGATAACTTCGTTCTTTTGCATGTAACAATGCGTACAAAATAGGTATTTGGTGTTTGCAGATATTTTAATTTTCTTTAATTGTCGGAAAACTGAACAGCCTATGTTATTTAAAACCTCACAATCAGTCGTCACACAGTCTTTCCGACATGTATTACGAAATTTAATTTAAATTTACAATTTGATAAGTATGGAGCAATTTTACTACACATCTGAACCACACATAGTTTTGCACGGACAACTTTGTGCTAGAAATGTTCCCTTAAACGACTTTAAATATACTCATAAGTTTCAAGTCAGGTGTAACAATCAATTATTCTTACTTGTAAAAACCGTTATGCTACATATTTAATTAATAATTAGTCGGATCTACACGATGTACAATTTGAGCATTACTTTAACATAATGAAGATAATCGCTACGAATATGTGATAACTATCATTAATCACATCTCTCGAGTAATTAAATTTGCATTCTCATTATAGCAGATCTGTGCGTAATACCTATTTTATCAACCCTGGATTGAAATTGGCAACACATGATCATTTCTCCACCCATGCCAATAAATAGCATACCTCCGTGTTCGGTAGATCCAGTGACCTATCAACGAGATTACTAATACGAATGTGGTGCCAAGTATGACGCAGAATCTGTACCACTTCCGAGCCTGCCAACAATCCCATTTGTGGTGTGCTTCCGGTTTGTTACATAATATCCTGCCATTTCGCTATACTGCCTGTAGACTTTCTGCACGTGCCAACACGTACAGTTCGTATTCCAGAACGAGTTATCGAAGCCCATCGCGAATATTCCAACCCCTTTGCGCTGTGGAACTGTATAACACCGGTGGGCGAGGCCAATGCAGCTGTAGCCCGCTGCTACTAATACTCCTCCTACATCAAAAGACCGGAAACGATAAACGACCACCACTGCAGAGTGACGACCACTGCATCGGCATCATTGGACCGGTAAAAGCAGTGTTGCCTATCACCCTTCAACCATGCTGGCGAAGCACATAAATTGTGTCACACACACTGCCGTTGCACTTCCGGTGTGTTCCGGTGCTACTAAGCTAGGTCACAAGGGTTTTGCTGATGTTTTGCACTGCATTGCACATAAGAAAAGTATAACAAATGGTGCTAGGAAACAAACCATACCGTAAACTGATCCTCGTCCGTCAGCTGAGTAGAAGAATGGGTAGGAAGAAATTCGATCAGCCGTAAATAGCGAATCGGTCAGATTCCAGATCGCAATACTCTTTGGCGTCAACCCATCATGAAATGAGGCAACTATCGTTTTTCATACTCCCTCTCTCTATCTTCCTCTCTCTTTCTTTCTCTGATAGAGAAAGAGCACAGTCATAGAGAACATATTCTCATCAATATAAATCTTGATGGTCTTTTTTTTACCTAGCGTGTCTTCCAACACGACACAATCTCGTTTGAACACATTCAGGGAAACCAGTAGGCGTTGCGTCCTAGTTCCACACACGATCAAGTTTCAACAATCAATTTTCAGACATCCATAATGTTGGCAAAATCTTGGCACCGACTGCTGTTTGCTAAAACTTTGCAATCACGCTTTGTCTTGGCAGCGTGTCAAAAAAAGCAAAATAAAAACTTTGACCAAAATATCACGTAGTATTTGCCCATAATTATGTTTTCTCAACGGCTCGTTACTATTGAACCGTAACTATTTTCACTAGGGTTTTTTTTTCTAATTTATAAAAAAAAGTTTTCGTTGTAGTTTTAATCCATTTTATTTTTTACACAGAGTGGCGTTTTGTACGGTTGATTTTGGTCCATTAATAATCTTATTATGAATTCCAACGGCGTTTGCTGCAGCATAGTGATTGTGTTTGGTAGAGATACTAATGCCAACGTGTAATATTTGTACCAACTGAAAATCTCTTGCTTATCTTGACAACATGATGTATGATGTTATTTTGTTCCCAATTCCCAGCAACTTTGTGCTTCAATTAATGAATAAAAAACATTGTACTAGATATTTATTTTTGTTGTATACCTAACAGTTCTATTCAAAGAAACAGGCATCAATAGGTAATGGTAATAAATGTAACAAATATAAAGCTCCTTTGCATTTAGCTAAATTCATGCTACTAGACTTGGTTACTTTCGTTCGTTCATTTTATTAATATTGAACAGAACATCTACACGCAACTTATCAATTTACCGTCTAATCGATTGCATTTGGTCACTGCCACCCAACGCACAACATTATTCCGAAGAGCGCAAATGTTAAACGATATTTGCCAGCTAGGCTCAATAATCACGCAAACATCCAGGCTTCATTCTGTCCAAAACGAATGTCGAATGAAACAAAAATTTAAGCTTTTACATGACCTTTCTAAAGGCAGCACGCGTGCTACTGCTTATTGCTGTTCAACATTCAACCGAAATGCTGCGATAATTTAGCACACACACGCGCCCCGAACACTAAACTTTCGTGATTTCCCTGCGGCCTGGAGAGGCATCTAACTTACTAACCGCGCTCGAAAAGCTTTGGATAGTCCTCGAAAACCTTGCTGCGTTTTCACAACACCACTCATTTTGCCTAGACGGTAGGGCAATAAATTATCTACTTTTTAATAGAATTTGCACACGTGCTGTTTTATCATTGCTGCCTGATTTGTGTACTTCCCCAAATGTAACGAATGTGGAAAATTTCAAACGAGTGCATTTGCAGGTACACGACGAACATTTGCTGTTCCATTTTAGTGCACACAAGAATATTTGTGCCATGTTTAGGGTGTGCTGTAAGGGAAATTCATTTTAATGCGAGTTACAGTTTCAGTCAATAAGATAAAATATGTGTAAAATTGTATTTCAAAGTACAATCCGTCTACTATTTGAAAGACCATGTTTAGAAAGACCGAACTGTTTAAAATTCCATGAAAAAGCTTTCGTAAATTGTTACAGGCTTTCAAAATTAATTTAAATACTATAACATTCATATACGAAATTCGATATTATTTTAAAAAAACTCCTATGTCAAATGTTGGGTAAATAAAATAACAAATACCACATATTTAGATCATATTCCAAATGTAATAGTATTGTAATCAAAAATTTGCCGAACCATGTGCAAAAACGTCAGGTACATTTATCAATACTTCTGACATTGTGGCGCCAAAAAATGTTGAATTTTATTCCTTCTGACTCATTTTTTGTTTTTAATTAGATAGAATATTTCACTTTCTATACAATAGAAAATTGTTATGAAAATTATACAAGGAACGAAACAATGAAGTATTGCTATGATATACTAAAGTAGTATTACTATTCGCTTTCAAATTTAGTCAAATAATTTTAAGCAAAAGGGGATTGGTTTCGTTGCAAAATAGAAAATAATGAAAGGATGGTGAAAAGAGCGAACCATAGTTTTCCAATAGCTTGCAATTATTGTATATGATGTGTGTACTTACGCCTGAATGATGATGTCCATGGCTATGGCCATGATGCTGTTGCTGGTAATGTTGATAATGCAACGGTGCGTGCTGATAGTATCCTTCCACATGCTGATAGTGTGGATGGGGCTGATGATGAGCCTGGTGATGATGGTCGTCCGCTTTCGGTGACAACGGTAGGTGTGTCGGTGCCTTATGAGCCGAGGATCCCTTGCTGTTCGATATCTCCCGGCTGGCACTATGGACCAGTGTTGTCTGAGCGTGATGATGCCCGTGGCCGTGCACATGCCCGTGGCTATGCCCATGATGGGTGGGCGGAGACGGCATATTGTGGCCACTGTGTGGCAAATGAGACGTATGTGGCACTCCCACCTGATGCCCGTGATGATGTGGAACGTGCCCTTGTGAGGCTTCAATCAGCGTCGGCTGAATGTGTGTCACAAATTGAGCCATTTTCTTTCCTCTTTATAACACGCACCTAGCTTTGGCAGGGAAAAACGAGAATCCCCTACTTAAAGGCTACACGCAACTGCTTCGCTAACAAGTGTAGATATAAACTGGTAGTCGCTAGTACTACGGAGTAATAATGCACGATTTAATAGATACGATAGTTGACAATGGCTAATTTCACTGGTAGCCGTTACAAAGCCAATTGTATGAATTTCCCACAACGATAGCACATGGACAAAGTCCATAAGTTGATAAACCTTCCACTATAGATCTGCTATAAGCATATTATGTATTAAATTTCCATACATTTAACTACACATGCACCGTTTACAGCAAACAAATCACTTATTCCATTTCTGTAAAGAGATGAAAGGAAAAGGGCAGCGATTAGCAAACAAATATTATTCTTATTACATTTACATTCAATTTTTATTTCAACACTTTTCACAAAAGAAACCAACGCATCTGGAAATAGTTGCTTTATAGCATTCCTCCCGTTTCCGTACGTTTCTTTCCAAATCGTCTTTTAAAAAATACCAACAATATATTAGAATGCTTATTCGAATTTGGTCGAAATTGTGGAAACCATAAGAAATGTATGCAAGAAAATGTAAAGTTATTCTGAATGAAGATTTTCTCCTACCCTATTGCACTGTAGCTTGAACGACCTCATTATTAGTTCGAGAAGTGCTGCAAAGCGCTGCTTCCCACAGACGAAAAACAAAACGCAATCGACGCAATCGAGCAAACTGTACCGTGCGGACCGACTGGCGCCAAAAGGCTGCTGCCCTACGAAATGCATGCAACCGTGCAAACATCGGCTGTGCTCCAACCCCAGCACCGACCAAGTGCCGGATCCTGCGCCGAACGAATCTCTTCGCCAGCACAGCACACCCATTTTTCTCCTTTACATGACCTCTACGCCAACCATCGTTGCACGTCGCGCTTGGCGTTACTTTCCCGTCGCGTCAACCGTGTCTTCCTCCTCCCTCCGTTCTCGTTGGATTGGTCCAACCGGATGTGAATCCTTGATGTGTATCGCGTGGCTTTCTTTCACCACACAGAGCGTCCACATTTGCAACATCGTGCATCGAGAAGTATCGGTCGTCCCTACGTCCGGTTGTTTCTTCGCTTCACAACCGGCAGCAAAAGCTTCCACTCGCGCGCTAGGCGCGTGACATGCGGAGGAAAGTGCGTGAACCGAGCTCCAGACAGGATGTAGCAGGAGTAGGGAACCATCGGAATAATAAAACTTAATTTGACTCATAATCACGATGCTGCCCTGCCTTTGCATGTCGGAGGGTCGGTTATTGGGTGGCACGTACGGAACGGCCAACGGCACCGCAATTGCTGCAAGGTATGCGTGATGAGGGATCGTTTGCAAAATGTTTCACTACCAACAAGCCCAAAGCAACTGGCGGCTTTAAGTGCCAAAGAGGACTTACCAATGAGGAAAGCGAAGAGTAAAAGCGGAACCGAAGTAGAAACCGTTTGACCCGCTTACTTACTTTGTTACGAACTGTTTGCTTACTTTGCCAAGGTTGTAGCTTAGTTAAGCTTATTACTGTAACTGGCCGTTGGCAATCTTTGCGACAAAAAATTGTTACGAACTAAATATCAGTTTATTTACACATCTATCATATAAGTATAACATAATAATAATTGGTTAATACAATATAAATGTTTGTAAATGTATTGAAACGTGTTATGGAAATTGAGAATTCGTATATTGAATATTTTATATTCCTCCTCTACTTAGGTACACATTTTATTTCGCACTTGATTTACTCAGCCTGCATACAACGATTTTCGGTATTTTATCTATGTCCTTTACGGAAAAGATAATGATTTTATTCAATTTGGTTCATTATATTTAGCAAGCGCATCGATTTCAAACCACAATTAAAGTGATTAGTCGAATGAGCTTTTAACGAAGCGTAAGTTATGTTGCAGTGTCGACAGATTCAATACGGCCATCGGTATCACAGTGAATCCGGATGAGTTTTCCGGTGTGGAAATGGCTATTTCATTGCGCGGATGTGAGTACGAAAGTTGCGTAAACAGAACCACCCTGCTACATACGCCCTGACAGCGAGCAAATTGGACCGACTTCCTCCATTATTCATTCTCATTGCTTCACCCCATCCCATCGTCGCATGCTACATCCGAGCTGGCGCACAAACTTCGTCATCGGAAACATAACATACATCCCAGCAGGCCAGGCGACAATCTGGCGAATTGATCGAATTTCAATGAAACCCATATAACACATCGAAGCACAAGGGCTTTAATGGCCAACAGGCGGCCAAAGTATTAGAAAAATGAGCGAAACGGTAGAGTAAAAAAACTTCCGGTACTAGACGATGAGATAGGATGAGATGTGATGATCTAAATATAAACAGTTTCCATCCATGTGATAACGTTTATGGTCGTTTTAATTAAAGAGCTGAGCAAGCATGCGGGCCACAAACCAGATCATGTCCTTTTTTTTCTTTAGTAAGCCCACGATTGGTTTCCATCAGTCGAATCGATGAAATACGAAAAATTAATGGGCTCTTCCACGGCCTTAGATGAAGTGTGTTTATTATTTTTAACTACGTTTTTGAACGGTTCACAGTCGGAACGTGCAAGCACGATTAGGCGTACCATAATCATTGGTGTATGATAAACCATCACAATTTGGATAAGCAATCAATTGTTTAAATTAAAGGAATGTTTTACTACTTGTATTATCTTTATAATATATTAATAATAAACTAACTGATTTCGAACAATAAATGCTCCATTTTACTAAAGTCACAAGCGACGCCTTATTAAATAATGAGTTTGAAGCATTTTTAAGCAATGAATTTTGAACATATTATTGTAAATATTATTCAAATCGAACCAACATAGTTTTATCAACACGTAATCTTACTGATATGTACCATTTTAGTCAATTATAATTTTGTTTGATTGGCTCTTCCATCACTAGAAATCATTTTCTTTTCAACTGTCTCCGGGAAGGGAATCAGTAGTCACTATACTGTCAGTAGTCACTATAATTAATTATACAACAATGACTCACTCCGTAAGCTAGTTAAATAAATATCCTTTCTTTAGAAACGGTCCAATCTCGTGATCCAGTAATGTAGGGGTAGCACCGCCGTTTGGACCATATCCTCATAGTAAGGACGGAGCCGGTAACACGGTAGGGAAGCTTATTGAACATAGGTCATTAATCTAAAGAAATAAATTCTGTCGACTCCCAAGGTATACAAGATTCATGCACCCTCCAATTATGACCTCAAATTGTTCATTAATGTCCATAAAATTTACGTGAACATTTAACTGTGCTATCAAATTTATTTTAGAAAATTCGAGATCTTAAAACAAACTCTAGAAACGCTTAATGTGCAGGTAAAGCACTCGCTCCTATACGTGCAATCACGACCATTAAATTAACCAAATCAAATGCAAATCCTCTAACACCAATGAAATGAGCACTCATCTTCACCACCTTCCCACAGCTCTTCCCCAAGAGGATCCAGACATCCGATCATCAGCACGCGAACCTGTTTGCCGGTAACATGTTTTAGAACCAGTAGCCAGTGGAAAGAAAACAACAATAAAACAAAACAAAACAAAATTATTCTCTCTTGACCGTTCGGTATTTCCAACGTTAGTTCCATGATTCTTATCTACACCTCAGCTGCTTCGTAGCATCGGCGCGAATGTCGCAACCGACCGTGGGCAAATGCTTGCATCGTCAAAGAAAAAAAAAGTAGCAAAACTGTTATTGATGCCGAGTTTACTCATCTCTACGTTCGAGCGAGCTATGCAAAAGTATATCAGCAGTCGATCGAGACGCGCCGTAAGAAAACAGGTTTCTCTGTACGACTGAACCGGGCAAGAACCGGGACTTCGGATTTGCTGGCGATCGCACCGGTCAGTCACTGGATCGCTTCCAATCGTTTAACAACAGGTTTTGTTAGAAGATATTTTGTGTAAAGTCACCCGTGTTCTTGTTATTCTCACGATGTGTGGAGCCCCGTTGTGGCGTGCTGTAGCGATATGTTCTCTCGTGTGGTTTGGTGTCAGCTTCGCTCAATGTACGTTCCGGCCAGCGCTTCCGAAACTAGTGTACTGGTGTTTAAAAGTATTGCACGCACTTCTCCAGATCTTTCCAGTTGCCAAACACCGGATGAGGAGAGTGGGACGTGTGTGTTGGTACGTGAATGTCCCTTTGCTCGGGCGGTGCTCTCCAAGAAGATGCTCACCAACAACGACCTTCGCTACCTGGAAGCTATCCGCTGTGGTAAAATCGAATCCAAAGCGTTGGTGTGCTGCAATGCCCCAAATATTACCAAATCAACAGTGCCAGAAGATGAGGAACAATTCGCGGCACTACCGGTTGAAAATCGGTTCAGCACTCCGGAAGAAAAACGGGAACTGTTGCCAACGAAATGTGGGGAAGACACGTACCGTGGGCCGATCCGTGGCGAACGGGCCGGCCTCTTGGAATTTCCGTGGAATGTTTTGATCCAACATCGAACGAAGGGTAAGAGCGGGTGCATGAGATTAAAAAGATTATTTAATATTATGTATGTACCATTCTTTCAGATGGTGAACATCGTTTCCATTGTGGAGGATCGTTGATCAGTGATCGATACGTACTGACCGCTGCCCGTTGTATAATGGATATCAAAAAATCTTGGACCATGTAAATATTGGACGTAAAAGGTGTTCTCTTAGCATCCATTTTTTTCTAACCTTATCACACGCCTTTTTTTTAGTGTTTCTGTTCGAATGGGAGAATGGAACCTGCAGACGGATCCCGACTGCACACCCAATGACGGCGCCGATTCCATCTGCTCAACACCGGTGCAAGATGTTGCTATCGAAAAAGTTACCATACCGTCCAACTACACCGGCGCCGGATCACCCACGGTAAAGCAAGACATCGCTTTGGTTCGTCTGGCCCGCAAGATTACGTTCGACAGTTCCGTTGCTCCAATCTGTCTGCCGCTTAATTCGACCTCGTGGGACAATTATAACCCCGAAAGTGGTCGCTTTTATGAGAGTGGCTGGGGTAAAACCTCCGACGGTAGGCATTTACCTAAATGAATCCGTTTGTCGAAACTTACTCCATCCGCTACGTAAAAAACCTTTATCCCACAGCCAGTGGCAGTGATCACAAATGGAACTATCATTCAGTTGGTGTGCCTCGCGATTCCTGTCGCACCAAATACCCACACGCCAACATCGACGACGGACACATATGCGCTGTGCCGGAGCGTGATCTAGACACGTGCAGGGGTGATGCTGGTGGTCCGCTGATGTACTCCCACACCGACGGCGCCTGGTATCTGGCGGGTGTTGCCAGTTTTCGCAAGCAATGTGCCATAACCGGGGAGCCTGCCGTATACACCAATGTGGCCAAATTTACCGATTGGATCATTGAAAATCTCGAACCATAAGGGTTGGAAGAAAACAGCGAAAAGAAGCAGTTACTTCAGCATGGCTTGCCGGAAGACGTGGTGAAACGAGCGGGTTGTACAAAAAATAAAACCAACAATAGTTTGCAGCAGTGTTTGTGGAAGAAAATTTCAAAGTTTTACACCAAAACACTTCGTTTGCTAGGGCTACAAATTTGAATATCGTTTACCATCATCGTAACATCTGTCTTTCATTCTCCGTCTCTATTGGTCTCACGCTTCTGCTACGCGCAACACACACACCTTTAGCACACACCACGATGCCCGTGCACACTTTTACGACCATTTAATGCACCATCAAAAGCGCTCGTTAACCCAGCGGTCTATCTAGCAAATCGAAACACGCATTCCACTGTGTGTAAACTTACGCTGTACGGAAAGCGCGGCCAACTTCTTTAGCTGCATTAGCCAGTGTTGGCAAAAGATCCTCAATCGAAATGCTGGTGTATCGTAAATTCATCAAATCGGTGGAATGCGAAAATTTTATCATTACAAACGCTTCGTTTG